>JBBBDQ010000666.1:2262500-2526623 GCA_037127315.1 Ascarosepion bandense
ATGATCTTAACCTGCATAAAAATTACACCGACAGTAAAAGAAACAAATACGAAGAACAAATGGGAAATGGAAACTTGAAATGGGACACACTAAAGGAAGTGCTAGAGACATCAGCAAACAACATGAAAAGATCCTTGATATGACTAATAGACATGCAAAATCAAAGGTGACAGAAAACTGTCAAGACATGGAACGAAATACAAGAAACTACACAAGGAAATAAGGAACACGTGCAGGCAGGCTAAAGAATAATGACTCAACACAAATGTGCTGAAATAGACAGATTACGCAAGACTAATAGACATGCAAAAGGAAATAAATGAACTAACAGGACAAAGGACATGCTCCTCAACAGGATGTATAAAATCCAAGGATGGAACGATCATACTACTCAAGCGATGGGAAGAATATATAAAAGATCACTCCCACGAGAAAGAGAGAGCAACCGACAATAAACAAAGATGCAGACGGACCGGAAGTTTTAAAATCCGAAGTTAAAGCTACAGTGGCCCAATTGAATGGAAACAATGCAACTAGATAAGACGGCATTGTAATAGAGATGCTCACAGACTTAGATTATTTCAGCAGAGAGATAAATACAGAAATATTTAATGAAATCTACAACAGTGGTGAAATACCATACAACCTAAGCAAATCAATTTTCATAGCTCTTTCTATAAAAGCTAGGTGCTAACAAACGTGAACTCCACCGAACAATCAGTTTAATGAGCCACATAACAAAACTCATCATCTGAATCCTGATGAATAGAACTCGAAGCAGAATCAGGCCAGAGATAGAACAAGAACAGTGCTGTTTTGTCAAAAACACTGGAACAAGAAACGCAATATTTATGATTAGGTTGCTATCAGAAAGGACAATACAAATAAAAAAAAAGATGTTTAATTCTGTTTTATAGACTATGAGAAGGCATTTGACAAAGTACGCGTCAAAGAATTGATAAAAATGCTCAGCCCCCTCGACATATTTGGGAAAGACATTAGAGTAATCAAGATTCTCTACTGGCAAACAAACCGCCTGCATACGGACAGGAAACGAATTCAGCAGATATACAAAGATAGAAAGGGGAGTAAGACAAGGATTTGTCTTTTCACCGGATCTATTCAACTTGTACAGCAAGACTCTTATGAGGACCTGGAAGTTATGCCAGGATTCATCATCGGCGGCCACAATTTGAAGAACATCAGATACGCAGATGATACAGTGTTGATAGCAGACCTGTAAACCTCCTAAAGAAGGTAGCTGAAGAAAGTCGGAAGAAAAGACTACAAACAAACTACAAGAAAACTGAATACATGGTCATCAGAAAACAAAGGAGCCCAAATTGCCAGTTACAGGTGTGGGATACTAGAATCAAGCAAGTAAAAAAAATGAAATACCTGGGAATAGGAAAGTACGACACGGAAATCCAAATGCGAATTGGCATGGCAAAGGACGCATACTAGAAGCTGAGTAAAGTATTAAGAAACAGGAAAATTTCGGTAGAAACAAAGAAGAGAGTACTGTATTGCTATGCGATGTTATTTCTTCATTATGGCAGTGAATGTTGGACAATATCATCAAAGATGAATGAAAAACTAGAAACGAATGAAATGTGGTTCTACAAAAGGATGCTGCGAATATCATAGATTGAGCATGTGAACAATGATGAGGTTTGGGAAAGGATGGAAACGAAAATGAAATTAATACTGAGCATCAGAGAAATACAGCTAAAGTTCCTCTGACGTGTAATGAGAAAGGGGGCTTGGAGAATCTGATACGGACAAGTCAGATAGAGAAAAAAAGAGAGCGGGAAAGCAGAGGGTAATATACTTGACAGGCCTGAGAAAGTGGATGCCAGAGCGGGGTTTGAGTGGAGTAACAGGAGAAAGCGTATTAAGAGATACCAGGGATAGGGAGACGTGAAGGGCCATGATCATCCACGTCCTGAAGTGACACAGAAGAAGAATAGGTGTATATGCTTATGTTAAAGTGTATATATACAGGTAAAAATATTTGTAAATGTACACACACACACACACACACACACACAGAGACACTTATATATATATATTATAATTTAAAATAAAAACATAGTTTACTGCAGTACAGCGGCCGTTGTGTTTCGGGACTATCTTATTAGCATCTCGTTAGGCAGTGAAATCATTTTTATATTATATAGGATTTTTTTAAAGTTATTTTTCATCTTAAAATAGTGAACAACAGCCAAAGACGGGAAAATTTGTGTATTTTTAATACACTGCACGTCAAACATACCTTAATCTCCACAATAACAAAATACCGAACAGTTCACAGGTCTCTTTTGAATCATAGGCATCCATAGCAATACTAAAACCTAGGTTGTCTTCTTTTGGTCCATAAGCAGCTATCGTAATATAGAATGTGCTTGCATGATTGATACTTAAGTCTTAGTCACTGATAGGGTAGTAACTGTAAGTCTAAAGCGGCTGATCGACAGTGATAGAGGGGTAAAAATCGCACGTATCAAATTGTATGAACGCGTATTCGTTTTTGGTGATTATACTGGTGAACCATTAAATAGATTAAACAGTGTTACGAGGGTCATGCAATAAATAAGGTGAAGTTTTCGGTATAAGGACTTCTAATACAGATAGAAGCTTTTTTTTATTTTTTTCTTTACTTCTTTTTCAAAGGGATTTAATTTTTTTGCAGATTTGAGAGTTTTAAAGATTAACAAAGATGGCCGACCAAGAAGCATGCTCCAGCATTGAACAGAGGTCAGTTATCAAGCTTTTGGTTGCTGAAGGACGCAAACCAGTTGAAATTCATAGGAGAATGTCAACTGTGTATGGTGCCACATGTTTCAGCCAAAAGAATGTCTACAAATGGGTGAAATTGTTTAAAGAAGGACAGAGCAGTGTTGAGGATGAAGACAGGCCTTGGATGCCTAGAGAAGTGAGGTCTCCTGAGGTGATCGAATCAGTCAATGACCTTATTTAGTCTGACAGAAGAGTGACAGTGGATGACATTGCAAGAACTGTGAGCCTATCTGTTGGGGCAGCACACAAAATTGTCCATGATGACCTTGCCTACTCGAAGGTCAGCTGCCGGTGAGTGACAAAGATGCTTACTGCAGAGCACAAACAGAAGAGGGTCGAGTTGTCCCAGCAGTATCTCTCCCGCTATGAGAAGAATCCTCTTTCAGACTTGGTTCCTTGAAAGCGTTCACGAAGTTTGAAAGAGGCACGAAGTTTGAACGTGACGATGAAGTCAAAAGTGCTGTGAGCGATTGGCTGAGATATCAGTCCAAAGATTTTTACGCTGAGGGAATACGGAAGCTTGTGCACAGATGGGAAAGGTGTGTGACACTGCTCGGAGACTACGTTGAAAAATAAAAAAGTAAGAGTTTATCTGTAATAGAAGTCCTTATACCGAAACATTCACCTTATTTACTGAATGACCCTCGTACGCTACTAGTTACACCCAAAGCATTTTAGTAGTTTTACACGCTTTTTCTAGGACGACTTTACTAATTTTGTCGATGTAATTTTTAGGAAATTTAAGCTGACGGTATTGTGGGTCTTTAGCAAAGATGAAAGCTTGTTTTTTGTGTAAGATTTGAATTCTAACGTCAAGTTTAGGTTCGGTAGCTATTTTTTCGGCAGCCTTGTTGATAAAGTTTTTTTAACATTACGCAAAAGGACCTATTTCTCATTACATTTAACAACCCTGCCCCAAAAGGGCATTAGTAATTGCCGTGAAAAGAATAACTCTCAAACAATCGACAAGTTGTTGTCAACACTCTCTCGATAGGGGTCATGCGGGACTTTTTTTTCAAATCCTTTTCAATTAGTATCAGTAACATTAAACTTCTCGCTGAGTTCCCTTGCCTTAAGGGTGTTATTTGCTCTGAATATGCTTATTTTTGATGATTCTCCCTTTGCTAGTCATCTTGACTAAAATCGAAAGTTTGTGGGACTGACTGACATACTACAACTTCTTTTAGTCAATGTATCGACTGGATAGGTGTGCTGGATGCGTCCTGATGCAGTATTTATGTTGACGCAATAATGAAACTCATAAAACATTTCTATTTTTTTTTTTTTTAGTTGGAATAAAGCTTCTATGTGCAATGAATATTGGCTCGGAACGAGAAATTGGAGAGCCGAGTTGGATTCCAGTGTAATACGTTGCATTCATTTACGCGCAAATGCCCTTGGTGAAGGAATTAATCCATCTCTTCTCCCTGTAGCTATGGGTTAAATAACAGGACAGATTGGGTTCTATAGCCTTGATTGGCAACAGTCTACCACAGAATGTAATGGGAACCTACTGCAGGAAAAAATTTCTGCCCACTCAGTAATGTCTCTTTCAAGACATGACCTCCCAAAGCGTGTATCACACATGGCACTTAACTGATTGAATGAGAAAGCAAAAAGTCTAATTTACTCATTCTAAATCACATAAAAAGTCAACACTTTATGAAATTTTGTTAAAAATTTACACCTCAAAAATCAGTCAGAACTTCCGTTCCAGCCTGATAAGCGCGCACACACACACACACACACACACTATATATATATATATATATATATATATATATATATATCCGAGTAAATAAGGAACAAAGAAAACTCGCCAAATATAAGAAAATAGGCTTGTCATTCCTTTCCACACCACCTGATGAGACATTGTAATTTCAATGTCGAAACAAAATGTACAATTTGTAGTGGATATAAAAATATAATTCATAATATATATATATATATATATATATATATATATATATATATATATATATATATCGGAAGGTGTGATGGATGAGTTGTCGTCTAAGTTACGCAAAAATGAAAATAACACTGAGATATTATTTTTACAGATATATTTACCAAAATGACACAAAAATATTTTGATATACTAAAGATTAAAGCTATTCAATAAAATCGGCATTGGCCTCAACTACAGCCTCCAGACTGCTCTCCTACAACTCGTTTGAACGGTTCTCCTTGTTTAAGTTGGTGAATGCTGCAATAATTCTGCGTTTATTTTATCTTTGGTGTTACAAAAAGTTTTGTTAGTTTCTTCCTCAGCTGCCACCCACATATAATAATCAGAGAGTTTGTAAAGGTTCTCTTGTTTGTGTGACATGGTGCTGGGTCCTGTTGCCAGACACAAGGTCTTTCAGCTGTCACCCTCTTGACCAAGAGCAGCGCAACCTTCTCATGGCATTTTATATCGGCCACCATGTTGAATCTGAGACTATGTGGGAAGATGAATAAAGGTATCACTAGTGATCACTCCGAAAATGATGATGTTGACTCGATATATTATCCAACTCTTTCAGAATCCTTTTCACTGTCCACATATTGATACTCAAACACTCTGAAATATTCGTCTACGAGCTTCCAGCGTGAATGCCAGGCAGTACAGCATGCCGCATTTCAAAAAAAGTTAATTCTGATATGGTACTCTTTTTCTCACATATGGCGCC
This sequence comes from Ascarosepion bandense, assembly GCA_037127315.1. Classification (NCBI taxonomy): domain Eukaryota; kingdom Metazoa; phylum Mollusca; class Cephalopoda; order Sepiida; family Sepiidae; genus Ascarosepion; species Ascarosepion bandense. Next base: position 2,267,972 of record JBBBDQ010000666.1, read on the forward strand.
CAGCTGACCCTACTATACTATGAAAGGTGACAGGTAAGTCTAAGGGAGAGCGTGGTTTTAATAAAACCATTATATGTAGTGGGTTTATTATTCTCCCGTAGACAAACCTGTCACCTTTCTGATCAGAGTACAATTAAACAACAATTCTCAGAAAAACATAACTATGAAGGTAATATCAGACAGATTTTAGTCAACAATACAATAATCCTCACTCATACACACAGTAAAAAGAACCTTCAGATATTGGAGAACATCTACATTAAATCCAAACAACCCACACTTAATAAAATCACATTTAAATCTGGTCATAACACATTACATTGCATTTGAATACATGGTTCTGTTGTGATTTCGCGCTATCACGCGGTATGACGTCATAGAACCACATTGCAAATTTGCGAACTGCGTTTGTTATTTTTGGTAACTATTGCCGTTGCCTAACGGAGTTTTATGTCAACACAAAATAAAATCGTCACTGATGGTGGATATTATTGTGCTACCGTCTTAATAACCTCTCTGAAGATGGCTCATGTGAGCCGAAAGCTTAGAACCAAATTAATAAAAAAATTATCCAAATGTTGGAGAATTTTTGTCTTTATTTTCAACTGAAATTAAAGCCAAAATACGATGTTTAGAACGGCTCATGATTAAACATAATAGACAGTCATTGTCTGTTATATTTAACAGTATATGTTTAGAAAATTATTTGCTGCCTCTGAATATACGCTATATACATATATATATATGGGGGGTGTATAAATCCAGATAAAAATTAAGAGAGGAAATAGCCATTTTCAACATGTCAGTTTAAGACATGCATTGTCAACCGCGTTAAAACAAAAAATAAGGAAAAATTCTAATGCTGGAGGCTTTGTCTAGCAAGAGGAAGTGGTTGGGGAATATTGGCTTTTTTAGGGTTAAGCTAGCGAAATCTTAGTAGTAATTTCTTCTATGATAGTGGGAGGTATGTAGCTTGACCATTGGGTTAGTAGTGATAGGTAGGAGGGAAAAGTCAAATTTTAGAAAAACTTTATCACTAAATGAAAGAATAATATAATTATTGCAAAATATATTTATTTCTATGACGACACATACTAATGATCTCTCTACGTTTATTCAGAAGTACATTATGATATTGAAATTTCAAAATTTTAATTGTTTCTGTTAAAAATAGATTATATCTATTCCTTAAGCTAATGGGGTTCTTTGCCTTGCCTATCAGCTTCCACTTTATCTGTGGATTTAGGTTATTTTTTTAATTCACAGTATTTTCGGAAAAAGGCTGTTTGATATCTTAAATTAGAGTGAGTGAAGGATTGCATGTGTGTATAAAGCCGTTGCTTCCAGGTTCCTGCCGAAATTCCGATATAAACATTATATTTCTTCTTATTTTCCTTAGGGTAGATGGTGGCCTGATAGATCATATTTGCAGACCTACATTTACCTTAAAACCGGACAGTGATCTCTAGACCTACAATTACAGGCGGGTATAATCCTATTTTCTGCATTGGATTCACTACACTTCTTCAAGATTTTGTTATTTTGGGAGCTAATAATATTATACATACTATTAATACACGAATAACTAATCTTGATCGTTTTCCTCAGGAGGTTATGTTTATGAAATTGTTTATTTATTTATTCAAGGAAGATTTTACCAATGTTAAGATTTCAAAGTCTACAGAACAATGGTCTTTATTATAATAGAGGTTGGATCCGACCAGCTCTACTCAACATGCTGAGATAAAACGATGGCAAGATCTAAATTGATTCCTCAGTTAAAATAGATTTATTTATTTTTATACCCTAGAGAATGAGTTGCACAAATAAAGCTCTATATATTGGATTGGTGTGGTTAGCTTGTACAAAATCTTCATATAGGAAACACTGGGGTCGAGACATTGAATATAACATCGATCAGCTAAGTGACAAATTTTATTTATAGTAATCATATATATATATATATATATATATATATATATATATATATATATATATATATATAGTATTAAATTTTAATGGTTCTTATTGCCAAAATTGCTGTTTTTTCAATAGTTTACTGGTTGAAAGGTACCTTAGCCAAGCAGATTTTTTATCATAATATGCTCGATATCAAGGCCAATAGACAGCGTTAATAGAATCAATGTGAAGAAACTTGCCACAATATCAATTTTTATATTTACATACGCTTTATTCCTGACAGTGATCAGTTTTGCCCCTAAATATAGCTTACATTAAAATATTTTATCATTTATGTTTTTTTCAAAAATGGCCGTGTTCGAAATCGATTAGACACCATTAAATATATTGCTCTTGACATGCCCGAATGGTACTAAATTTTAACAAATGACAACTCAGCCTGCGTGATAGCGTGGTGCATGTGTGGTCGACATAAGAATTTAATATTGTTTATTTATTGCTAGTGTTGGAGATACAATCAACCAAATGACATAAGAATTCCTAAACAACATTTAGTAAAAATACTGTTGTTTATAAATTATGTCCATAAATGTTATTAATTCTCAAATATATATATGACGTTAAAGACAAAATTTTTATTCAGATCGGCCATGCCAAATATTAAAACAAAAACACTAGTCGACCCGTTTTGTCCCTACTCATCAGATTTGTACATAGGAAAATATTATAAGGAATATACAACTGTTATGGATGACATGAATGAAAGGGAAAATAATTTTACTCTTGCTAATTGTTATTACATCTGAATAGGCTAGAGACCTAACAGAGCAATCCCAAGCAAACACTCTCCTTATTTACAAAGACAGGGCCTCCTTGACCTGATAAACAGTGTCGCCATCACCTTCAGATAGAACAAGTAGTGTGATCGGGTCAAAACAGAGAACCAGTTCACACTGAAATCCAGAGCACAATTTGGATTATTTATAAGATGATCCGCAATAGAAGACCTGTATGTGTTTCGAATGGTATCACCAGACGAAAAATTTGTATTTATTATTTTAGCAGGTACAGGTTGTTTGTTCCTAACATCTCAACACTGCGTCGTTTTACATATGTAGTCGACTCCGCAACTACATTTAAAATAGTAAATAACAGAATTGCTATGATTTGGGGTGGATAAAACGTTTTTACGCATAGATGAAAGGACAGATCTTGTTTTAAACACCACAAACACATTAGCTACAAAATAACACGCGAACTTAATGAAATCCGCTTGGCAAAGATCTCATTGACCCTACAGAACTAGGTTATTCGAAGATAGCCTGAACATCTTCTACCCGTTAAAGGTTTAATTTTATTAAACTCAGCACTCTTATCTCGAATAATCGATTAGACAATGTCCAAAGAATAGCCATTGTTTTAAAATGTACTAGTTATAACTAATTTCATCATTCAAGGTGTCATCTGAAAAAAATCATCAACGCCTTATGGGTCAATGTCTTGATCGAATTGATCTTTTGTTGTTTATAACAAAAAGAATCCCAAAGAGTGTGAAGACCCGTAAAGGTAGGCTTTCTATAGACAGAAGTAGCAAAAGAGGAACGTATTCTATGAATCAAAACATCTAAGACGGGAAAAGAGCAACTGACCTCCTTATCTACCGTAAATTTAATGTCCGGATGAACACTATTGAGTAGAAAGAAGAATTGGTCAACCTCCAATTCACTGTTGAACACACAAAAAGTATCATCAACTTAAAGGAAGCAAACCGTGAGCCTAGAAGAACGTATCACGTGTGGCACTTAACTGACTGAATCTTGGTGCTCCGTAAGGACAACACCAGAGCCCTTATCAGATTTCGTGATGACCAAGAAGTGGCTATTTCTCCATTTTGATTCTGAGTAGGCTCTCCTCATGAACGCTCACAAATACATCAGCCAAAACAAGGCCCAAAGAGGAACCCATTGCTATACCACCAATCTGACAATATATAACATTGCCAAAACATAGTGGCAAATTTCATAAGTTCAACGAAAACATCTTCAGGAATACTAGGGGGAGTCAAATGATTAGGATATAACAAATCGATACAAATATCGATAGTCTCCGATTAAGGAATACAAGTGAAGAGGCTACAAATGTCAAATGAACACATAAATCTGTCAGTGGTGCCTCGATTCAGAATGAATTGAGAAAAAGAAAATGAATCTTTAATACAGAAAGAACTATAATGCTGCAACGCTGGTTGCAGCATGACAGACGTCTACTTTGCGACTTTATGTTGGAAAGACTCGATCATATGGGTCTCAACAGGAGCCCCTTTTTATGAATCTTAGATAATCCAAAAGGACGAGGACGCATGAAATTAGTTTAAATTCCTCAGACATTTCTGAGGAGAGAACACCACTTTTTACCAGTTTGACCAGACGTTTGTGAAATCGAATTTCGGTAGTCCAAGTATATTCATGTGTGTCAAAGGAACTAAAACATATAAACTTAGAAGGATTATTTTGTTAATCTAATCTTGGAGCGTTGTGCGTTGTGGTGCAGTAGATATCGGCTTGGAACGAGACATCGGGGAGCCGAGTTCGAATTCCAGTTGAATTCACTGCATTCACTTACGCGCAAATACCCTTAGGAAAGGTATTAATCCGTCTCTTCCTTTCAGTTATAGGTTAAATAACAGGACAGATTGGGTTCTATAGCCTTGGCTGGCAACCAGTCTACCGCAGAAAGCAATGGCAACCTACTGCGGAATAATCTTCTGCTCAGTCAGTCATTTCTCTTTCGATATCCACTGCGCCACAACGCACATCCGCTTAACATTAAGAGGACAAATTCATTACATTTTTTATGGCATTTGGTTCAACCACGCAACCAAATCTCTTGGAAATGAGATGTTTTAGAAAGACAACGTGCAAGTATCAGACCCACATAGCGGGCAAAACAGATCCTATCATAATATAGCAAAAGATTACATGCCTCGTGCCATAACACTTTATATCTTCTTTGTAGGTCAAAATACTGGCTAGGCAATTGCAACAGAAAATCCTTAATAAAGGCATTCTCTATCTTCCAGCGAGACAACAACTTTGCCCCTCTATTCCGATAGGAAATAAAATGAAGACACATATGACGCTACAGACAAGAGTATAAAAAAGTTGTTTTGACCTTCAATGTTACAATTTTAGAACTGATCTGTAATATTTTATTTAATTTTCTAATCAAATCAAGGTTGTACCTTTTTAAAGTATCTAAAAATAGTTTTAATAGTACAAAATGTTGTATTCTATACAAAATTTTTATATAGAATACAAAGTTTTGTATTCTTGCTATTCTGGCACATGGCCTAGATTTTACTATTCCTCCAATCTCTCTCGATAGAGATCAGGTTATTTTTATTTGGAGGCCGAAGTTCGAACAAATGATACACCTTTTCGGAACAAAATTTATCGTAAATAATCAGGCCGGTATTAATAAATATATAAACATACTCTTTGATTAAAAATAGAATATCTATCTACCAATATCGATTAAAAATAATGTTCAAACAAATAAATTAAATATGTCAGTTGTTAAAACCATTTTGGTAATCTTCAGGATTTTCCGTAACATTGTATATTTACATTTGTTGACATTACGATACACTTTTAGAGCAGAGATGGTTATTTACGTAGATTCTAAAAGTGTTATATAAGTCTTGATGTAACTTTGATTAGACTGCGGAATCATTCGTGGTTGAGCGGTGTAAGACGCACCAGTTCAATTGGAGGTTTCCCCTATGTTGTTAGGGATCGCAAGTTCGAATCCTGCCGAATGACGCACATTTTGTAACAAAACTTAAATCATTAAATAATCAGGTTGGTAGAAATAAATATACTGTTTGATTAAAAACAGAATATCTACTCAAATACGAGTATTGATTAAAAATAATTTTCAAAGAAATAAATTAAATATTTTGGTTGTTAAAATCATTTTGTTAGACTGCCACACAAAGAATTGTTTAGAGTGGTGAAGGCTTGTGTAGTACCATCCACACTTTTTAAAACAGCTGATAACAAACAGAAGTTTGCCACAAATCGCATGAAAAGCAGAGCAGACCTCAGTTATTTAACCCATAACTGGAGGGAATGGATGGATTAATACCTTTCCCAAGTGTACTAGTGCGCAAGTGAATGCAGAGTATTCGACTGAAATTGGTCTATCACGTTGAATACGCCGGTTCCCGCTCGATCACCGAAGTTAAGCAACGTTGAGCCTGGTCAGTACTTAGATGGGTGGCCGCTTGCGAATACCAGGTGCTGTAAGCGTTTATGGACGGATGTGCATTGTGGTGCAGTGGATGTCGGTTTGAAAATGGAAGTATATATTCAGTGAAGAGTTTTAATTTTACTTTAGTGGTTTTAGTTCCTGTACTTTCTGAGAAGAGACAAACCAGTAAATTTAAATCGGCTTATGAACTAAAAGAAAATAAACAATCTCGAAATAATATTTTAAATTCTTTCCCGCTCTCGACTTCATCAGTAATACTGACACATGCTTCGCCATCAGAATCACAGCCTTAGGAACCAGTTTATGAATATTAAAAAAAAATAGAACAGACAGATATTATTGAAAATAAATACTTGTGGTTCTTAATATGTAAAAAATTCCATAGCAAAGTGTTCAACCTCAAAACATAAGATAGACTAAACTATCGCCCGGTTCGCACTCCACCCACGTCTATTGAACAGGTGAAGAGGCTCATCTCTTGTTTCCTGTTTAGGATGCGGTTTCCGGTTTTCTCTTTTCCAATCTTTTCACTCTTTTCTTTATTTTTTTTATTTCCAATTGGAGTAGATAGACTAAACTATCGCCCGGTTCATACTCCACCCACGTCTATTGAACAGGTGAAGAGGCTCATCCCTTGCTTCCTGTTTAGGATGCGGTTTCCGGTTTTCTCTTTTTCAATCTTTTCACTCTTTTCTTTATTTTTTTATTTCCAATTGGAGTAGATAGACTAAACTATCGCCCGGTTCATACTCCACCCACGTCTATTGAACAGGTGAAGAGGCTCATCCCTTGTTTCCTGTTTAGGATGCGGTTTCCGGTTTTCTCTTTTCCAATCTTTTCACTCTTTTCTTTATTCTTTTTATTTCCAATTGGAGTAGATAGACTAAACTATCGCCCGGTTCACACTCCACCCACGGAAGAGGGGCTCATCCCTTGTTTCCTGTTTAGGATGCGGTTTCCGGTTTTCTCTTTTCCAATCTTTTCACTCTTTTCTTTGTTCTTTTTATTTCCAATTGGAGTAGATAGACTAAACTATCGCCCGGTTCATACTCCACCCACGTCTATTGAACAGGTGAAGAGGCTCATCCCTTGTTTCCTGTTTAGGATGCGGTTTCCGGTTTTCTCTTTTCCATTCTTTTTACCCTTACGTAGTCCCCTGCGCATCAGTGGCGTTATCGCCTTGCTCGGGGTGATATGATTAAAAAAAAAAGAAGTATAACGAATGATAAACTAAAACCGATAATGCGAACAGGTTGAGCTACGTAATCTTTATGTGTGTGGGGGGGGTTAGTCCTTTTTTCATGGACGTTTCGTTAAAATAATGGACAATGATTATTTTGTTTTTCTTAATTTAGCTTATTTTAAGTAATGTAAATCCTCCTCTATGGCAGTGAATGCTGAATAATTCTCCTCACTGAAAAGAAGAAACTTGTGGCAACAGAAATATGCTTCTACAGAAGGATGCTGAGAACTGGACTGAACATGTAATCAACGACGAAGTTTTAGAGGAAACGGAAGCAAATAGAAAACTGACGTGTGTGTGTGTGTGTGTGTGTGTGTGTGTGTGTGTGTGTGTGTGTGTGTGAAGTGTCTAAAATCGATGAAAAATTAATCTTCAAACACAGGATTCCAAATTCAACAAACAATTTTATTATTGAATGTAAAAGAAATCTTTGTAGTAAAATGTAATCTTTGTTTCTTTTAAGTTGAAAGAACTAATACTTGTCTGTTAGTCAAGCTATAAAAGAGCATTGTACTTACCTTGTGTGGTTGAAATGCTTACTATACAAAAAGCTTGTAATTTTCTTTACTAACTCTGCTGTCGCACAAATATAACTATTTAGAGATCCAGGGTAGAATGGAGGAGGTATGTACCCTGAGCAATCATGGAACTTATTGGAAGGTGCTGAGATATTGATACAGTTACCTCTCGAGCACGCAATGTATTGCTGTTTGAATGTTTCTACAAAGAGACAAATTCTTGCTGAAAAAGCAAGGCTCTCCGTCCTTGTCTCTATACTTGACGTCTCGCTACGATGTCGGATTCTTTTAAGAGCTATGAGAGAAAGTCTTGTAATAGGTTGAACAGGTTCCACGGGAGTTTTCATCTCGGTGGAAGTACTTTTCATCTGACCTCTCTTGATTAAAATGATGTCTTTCCTCCGAATGGTTTTCAGCGATTTTAAGGCTGGCGACCTGTTCCTTTTCTGTGATGCATCGTAGGAGGTTCTCTGCCAATGTCTTGAAATCTGACCTGACTCTTGCCAAGGCTAAGGTAGTACCCATGAAAAGAAAACCTTTTCCAATCTTGTAGTTGGCTCTGAAATGCTTGCCCAGTCTTGAAGAATTCTGGTGAATTTACAACAACCATAATCCATGTGGCCAAATATTCTCAGGTGAACCCCTCTTGAATTCTGTCTTGGCCTATTTTTATGAAGACTATGCAGCAACAGTTGTACCCTGAGGAATTAGAATCCTTGCTGGAGCTTTCGAGCAAGCGGGACCGTCTATCAGTTGATGTGTGACCTTGTCCTGTTCATTTTACGAGGAAGGCTTAATCAGGTCGGGCAGCAGAATCAGTAGATATCTTCACTTCTATATGGAGGTTAAACAACTTATCTTGTTTGCTAAACATCACGCCGTAACAAAGCTAATCATAACAGATTGGAGTTGGGTCGACCGGGAATGAAATGAGATTTGTGGTTACTGAGTGCTCAAGGGAAGACAATGTCCTGGATTCTTGTGTATTGTGCAGGAAGTATAATGCCAGACAAGTATTGCCGCCCAACGTCGACAGATTACCCTCTTCACATGTGAAACGAGAGGTTCCCTTCAAACATCCTGGAGTTGATTACACTGGACACCTTTGGATAAAAAAGGTAACTTGGATAGTGAACATGTATTTGCTCATCTTTACTTGTCTCAGTGTCAGAGCTGTATATATGGTGTCAGATATGGGTATGCTGTCGAACATGGGTATGCTGTCGAACATAGGGATTGTGTCGAACATGGGTATGCTGTCTTTTCTTCAGGCTTTGGTACGTTTTATCAACTTGTATGAGATTCTGGCTACCATCTACAATGACAATGCAAAGAACTTCCTGGGAGATGGTTCGCTGTTCAAATGGTTAGTATTGTTCCACGATTTTTAGCAAACGTTTGGCTCTTGTCAAATAAAGTTCTGCCATATACCACTTTTCTCTCCCTGGGTTGGAGGTGTCTGGGAATGAAGTATCCAAACGATTAAAACTTGCCTCCACATAGTGATTGGCCAAGGCGAACTAAATTATATCACCCTACTAACCATTATATCCGACATTTAAATGGCAGTCAACAACCAACCCACTCATTTAGTGTTAGCTCCTTATCATTTTCTACCCAATTGCCGCTTTCTCAAAGATAAATGAACTTTGTTTCTCTATCTCTGTTTTTCACCATTCAAACGAGATATATTTTCTTTAGTTCCACCAATGGACAGCTTCCTAACTAGAACCCACCATATCGACTCATCTTCATTCCTTTTCTATCACAGTGGTGAGGAATAAATGTTTTTTGCTTTGCTTATTTTTCCCCAAGAACAATTACTTTTTCCAACACGATCACTACCAAAAGAATACTTCTCCGGTCACTATGATGTTAACCTGGGTGCCATTTTGTTATCTATTGAGGAGAAATAGATTGTTGGTCAGGCAAAAATGAGAAATTTTTACTAAACAAAAAGCTTCTTATTATCTTCACTAATCCTTTATAGTTGCGGTGGTCACGTGACAAAGTTACCATGAAGTTGCATAAAAGGATAGGAAATCTGTTTCATCTTAACTTGTTAAAATTACCTTCCGTGTTATAAGACGGTTATAAGTCGCAGAAAAGTGGCAATATATTTCGCAACTTAAGGTAAGAGCTATTGTTTTCTTTTTTACTCGGCCTAACCTGTCTATGTTCGTTTGGGGGGATCGGGAACATTTTCTTCGTTTGGTTGCTTCTTAGAATTGAGTTTAGGGAAAACAACGCAAGCAAGTTTCATACGAATTTCTATTTTGCGTTAGTATATAGAGTATATATGTGTGTGATTTTCTCACAAAAGTCCCAAAATCTACATACTTTATATATGTGTGATTTTCCCGCGAAAATCTCAAATCTACACACTTGTATGTGTTCGTAGCGTAGATATAGTAGCAGAAAGATTAATTGGTTGAGTATCTGCGTTGTGGCGCAGTGGATATCGGCTCGGAACGAGCCGAGTTCGAATTTCAGGTGTTTGCGATAAACCACCTATGTCTCATATGAATATAGCAGCGACGACATAACGCAGAAATTATATATTTAATTTTTATCTACTTTTTATGCCCTTCTAACTCCAAACACGGCCCTTGAGTGCTGCAAATACATCGGGAGCTTTCTCAATCCGTAACGCTATCTCATCGTCCAGAGAGCAGTGGCAGTGGAGGGTGCTACCAAGGTTTACAAACTTGTCTATTACCTTAAGTCGACTACCATAAATATAAATTGATGACTCTATATACTGAGTTCCTCGGACAGGCTGATACATCAAGCACTGTCTTGTCAAGGGTGATAGACAGTAGAAAAGCCTTACATGACCCTGAGTGTTTGTTTTTTGTTTTTGTTTTTTGTTTTTTGTTGTTGTTTTTTTTTTTTTTTTTTTGGGGGGGGGGGGGTAATCATGTCACCCCAAGCAAGGCATTCCACTGCCACTATAGCGCAAGGGCTTACACAGGGCGATAGACTAGTTAGGATGAACACAGGGGGAGAGTTACTGTGTTAGGAGGTGTCTATTGAACTTACATTTAAACTCCTGGAGGTCGTAGCCGTCGGGGAAGCAAGCATGCGGAAGGGAATTCCATAGGCGGGAAGTGCGAGAAAAGAAGCTGTTGGAGTAGAAATTGCGGTTACATTTCATCGGTTTCACTGTAAAAGGGTGGGACCTAGTTGCCAATCTAGTATCTCGTGCAAAGTTCATCAGAGCAGAAGCCATGAAAGTATTTATAGAAGACGCACAGGGAAGCCACGTCACGCCGGTGGGAGAGTGACTGCAGGCGGTTAGCTAAGTTGGTATCAATCACGTTACAGATTCTTCGCTGTATTTTGTCAAGAACCCCGAGGAGAATAGTAGGGGCACCCGACCAGATGTGGCAAAAGTATTAAAAACACGGGCGGATGGTAGATTTGTATAGGTGCAGGATAGATTCAGGCGGAAAGAATTTCCGGGCCCTGCACAGAGAGCCAACTTTCATAGCAGCGGATTTAGCAATGGATTCGACGTAGTCATTCCACTTGAGGTCCGCTGAGAGTGTCAGGCCAAGCAGGCGTAGTGTTTTACTCTCTGGGAGGCATGCCTGTTCCATGCTAATGGGAGGGAGGTGCGGTCGTCTGTGGTGGTTTATTGACAGCAGCTTCGTTTTGGAAGAATTGAATTTTATGAGCCATTTCCTACCCCGATCCTCCACGGATTGGAGGTCCTTTTCAAGCTCAGCCGCGAGGTTCGCCTTATCATCAACACCAGATTTTTGATCGAGGCGAGCGTATACTGTGGTATCATCGTAAATGCCTATATATGATCTTATGGCATCGGGGAGATCATTGATGTAGATTTAAAAGAGCGTAGGACCTAGGATAGAGCCTTGGGGGCCACCCGCGTTTGTAGGGTTGTTCTGGGAGGTATGTCCGTTTAAAACCACCTTCAGTGTGCGGTTGGAGAAGAATGACTGGATTAAGTCCAACAAAAGTCCAGTAATGCTGTAGCTTCGCAGTTTCCGTAGAAGGCCGGCATGCCTTACTCTGTCAAATGCTTTAGAGATATCCAGGGCGACAGTTCGGGCTTCACCATTCTTGTCGAGAGTCTGGTATATATACTCGGTGATGGTCGTTAGCATATCAGCAGTAGACCTGGTGAAGCGGAAGCCATAGTCTTTGTCTGATAGGAGCCCGTGGGCCGTGAGATGCTGAACGACCTCGGCATTGATAATGGCTTCGAAAACTTTGCCGAAGATCGGAAGGCTGATAGGGCGGTAATTTGCGGGGTCCGAGGGTTCACCAGTCTTCTTGAATATTGGAACCACAAAAGAAGACTTCCAACAGACAGGAAAGCAGGAGGAAGATAGGCAGATGTTGTAGAGCTTAGAAAGGACAGAGGAGAGTTCAGGGGCACATCTCTTCAAGACTACGATTGGGATTCCGTCCCCACCACTCGCTTTGAGAGGGTCAACTTTTGATATTATGCTAGAATTCAGCGAGGGCGTGATGTGGGCGTCATTCAATTGGGCCTCAGTTCTAGATAGGAAATGGGGTGTCTGGAGTGAGGAGGTGAGGACCTCAAACTCGTTGATTAGTGGGGGTAATGAGAACTTGTTGAGCACGCTTTTACAGAGGCGCCAGAAGTCTTTGGCTCCGAACTTAGAGGATGCTATGCGCTGCTTCATTCTGGCAGCAAACAGCATCTTGGCTTCGTTAAGTATCTTTTTACACTTATTACCAGCTGAGGCGAAAAGGCGCCTGTTTTGGTTCGACGCGTGGCTACGATAAAGCCGGAAGAAGTGATTCCAGTGGGCAATGGCGGCCGAGCAAGCGGCCAAGAACCAGGGAGACGAATGGGATTTAAGCTGAAATTTTCTGGCAGAAATGAAAGCATCGATTCCAGCCTTAACCCAGGAGGAGACCTCTGATACACAGTCTTTGAGGGGAAGACTAAAAACATTGTTCCAAGGGGCGTCGCAGAGGAAGTCACGGAACGAATCCCACTCTGCTCTTTGATAGCAGTAGGATATTCTGCTGGTCTGGGTTTCTTGAGTAGGGGTGGAGTGGAACGAGATGTTGACAGAAACTACGGCGTGGTCAGAATTTCCGAGAGGGCAGAGCTGTCTGGTGGTGCAAGAATTTGGGATGGAAGTGAATCAGAGGTCTAGTAGCGAGTCCCTTCCGTTAGGGCTATTGGAGAAACGCGTGGGGAAGTCCACCACTTGCGTAAGGGATTGGGAGATTGAAAAATTAAAGGTGTGGACACCAGCAGTGTCGGTTACAGAGTTTTCGAGCCACTTAGTGTGGTGGGCGTTAAAGTCACCAAACACGAAAATATGGGCAGATGTGTGAGAAGAAATGGCCTTGTCGATATTGTCAGAGATTCTGTCAAGTACTGAACAGTCAGAGGAGGAGGTGGTGCGGTAGAGGAAGAAGAGATAGCTAACGGAGCTTAGAAGTGAGAGACGGAAACACATGAAAGACTGGTCCAGGGATTCAAGAGATGTTAGAACTTCTGTGTGCGTTGCCTTGTGTGGGCGTCCAGGTCACAATCATTGCCATTGAGAAAGTCGCGCACTAAAGTTAAAAAAAAACTTTTGTCGTTACTGCAAACTTACGTATGTTGAAAAGCCTGCCAATCGACCTGTACCTTATCATAATACGAACACGGAAGTCATGGAACATATCAAGTAGCACAATTACAAACAAACAATGTAGGAGACAGAATATGTCCCTGCAAGTTTCAAGCAAACTGCCAAAACTGACACATACTTTCATACTGTCATGAAAGAACCTCAGAATCTTGAAAACGTAGGAGAGACAGCCGAATTTCGAGAAGATCCCGCAGAGACTAACACAATTAACAGTGTCAAGAGTCTTCCTCAAAACTACAAGTATTTAATAATGGTCTATTTGTTGTTCATAGCCTTCTTCCTGGATTTGTATCGCTGTGAAAATCATATCTGCGGTCCATCTGTATAAACAGAAACCACACCTGTGTCTCAGGCAGTATATTGTTAACTATGCTCTGGTTAATCTCAATCGTAGAACAGAGGCTAAGATCTTTCCTGACGAAGAAAGAAGAGCAATACATCTATAATTTCCACAACATATATATATATATATATATATATATATATATATATATACTGTTAAATATAAGAGACAGTGAATGTCTATTATGTTTAATCATGAGCCGTTCTAAACATCGTATTTTGTCTCTTATATTTAATAGTATATGTTTAGTAAAATATCTGTTGCCTCGATACATTATATATATATATATATATATATATATAGTCATCCGCAGACAAATCTGTTTCGCTGTATCACAGCTCATCAGTACGGTTAGACATCCGATTGCTTTTACCCAGGATTGAAACCCGACTGAATTGGAGTTAGTCGGCGATTCTACCTCTGAGCTATGGGCGCTCGGTAGAAGGAGGCATGCTTTTAGCGTGTGATGTATCATATGCCAGTAGCTAGAGTGCTCTATATCATTACTGAATCAGCGATATATATATATATATATATATATATATATATATATATATATATATACGAGGAATGCTCAAAAGATTTAAAACATTCACATTTCCTAAAATGTATCACATTTGTCGTCATTTTCCTTGTGTGGAGGAGGGTGTGTGTGTGTGTGTGTGTGTGTGTGTGTGTGTGTGTGTGTGTGTGTGTGTGTGTGTAAAGTCTTCAGTCTTTACTAATTCCGCCGCTTAATCTTTTAAGAAATTACTACTTTAATTTCAATTTTATATCGCAGTTATTTTTTGAAAGTGTTTGCCTTCAGTTCTACCTCTTACAACACTTGGTAGAGGATGTTGATTTTTAATTCAAAATCGTTCTTATTCCAACCATGAATATCTATTTCATCGACCTAGGTTCTTCCTTCTTATCCATCTGTACACTGGCTTCAAATGGAATACGGCAACGTTGTTTGTTGTAGTGCAGCGGATATCGGCTCGGAAAAACAAATCGGGGAGTCGAGTTCAAATTCCAATTGAATTCGTTGCATTCACTTACACACAAATATCCTTGAGAAAAGTATTAATCCGTCTCTTCCCTCCAGTTATGGGTTAAAACACAGGACAGACTGGGTTCTGTAGCCTTAGTTGGCAACCAGTCTACCGCAGAAAGTAATGGCAACCTACTGCGGGATAATGATCGCCCAAGCGTGTATCACGTATAGCACTTAACTGACTGTTTTTATAAGAGTATTTGTATTGGATCTGTGGCGCAGTGGATATCGGCTCGGAACGAGAAATCGGGCATAACCGAGTTCAAATTCCAGTTGAATTCCTTGCATTCACTTACGCGCAAATACCCTTGGGAAAGGTATTAATCCGTCTCTTCCTTCCAGTTATGGGTTAAATAACAGGACAGATTGGGTTCTCTAGCCTTGGTCGGCAACCAGTCTACCGCAGAAATCAATGGCAAACTACTGCGGGATAATCTTCTGCCCAGTCAGCCATGTCTCGAAAGAGACATGATCGCCCAAGCGTGTATCGCGCATGGCACTTAACTGACTGACTGTATTGGATCTGTAATGGTATAATCATTTGTACCCATCTCTTCACATCTGTGCTTGTATATGCGCAGAGTATACACTAGAAAGAGATTAAATAT
The DNA here is from genome assembly GCA_037127315.1 of Ascarosepion bandense. Taxonomy (NCBI): domain Eukaryota; kingdom Metazoa; phylum Mollusca; class Cephalopoda; order Sepiida; family Sepiidae; genus Ascarosepion; species Ascarosepion bandense. The sequence goes on from JBBBDQ010000666.1 coordinate 2,283,557, forward strand.
ATTAGGTCTCTCGTTTTCTCCTTGTACTTCCTATGACGTTTGGAATATTTAGGTTTTAAGGTCCTCACTAGACATGTATCATTCGTGGATTGATATAGTTCGTCTATTATATCAAAGGATTAACTTGAGTCATAGTTTGAAAATGAGAATTATGTAACCATGGAGTTTTCCTCTCATAATCCAAATATTAAAACTCCATGGTTACATAATTCTCATGTTTGATTAAACAATATTGACACACCTAAAGCATTTTCATTAACTACCACTCCCTAATTTTCTAAATAATCATGAAGTCATTTTATATTTAAAAATAAATCATTTTTGCCATTTATTTTAACATATCACCTGAAGAATAACAGTATTGTTCAGAAACATGAACATTTTTGTGTTTGGATATTATGCTTTTATAAACCATTGTAAAAAGAAAATTACAATATATATATATATATATATATATATATATATATATATATATATATATATATATATATATATCAGCATGCGGTGTAGATATAGAAGATATAGATTCGTGTAAAATCTTCTGTACAATAAAGACGGAAGCTGATGATGGTTCGGCTGTAATATTCCCATACTTCCGATTTACCATGAAATAACGTGTCTGCCTTAATTTTTTCTTATATATATATATCATCGTCATCATCATCATCATCATTACACTCGTTACCAGAAAGAAAAACAAATCGTATCGTTAAGAATTATTTTTCAAAAACCGATGAGAGCCTGTAATAATACAATTTGAATTAGTACGTCTAACATAATGGATCCAAATGAGATACCTCTGTACTATTCTGGGTCTGGATGACGACCATTTTGCTTGCATATAAAAAAAGCTATACACCTCACTGCTTCGGAATACACTCCTCACTCCAGTCTTCCTTAATTAAAATACCTGTTATTGAATTGAGACAGAAGCTAAGCTAATTTCAAACGTTCACCCTCAATGTAAAGTGGTGATTTATTCTGTATTTATATAGCTCTCTTCATTTCCTTATCACTAAATTCGTTGATGTGCATGTTTGTAGATAGACTTTGTAATACTTGGATGTATACTGGCGTATTTCATTGTGTTCTACCTGAGCTTCTTTTGATCGGGGATTGAAATGTAAGGCGAATGATTAAAACAAATGTTCGTCGACGAATCTCTGGAGTGGCGGTGTTATATATAACATCAATCAGCTAAGTGACAAATTTTATATTTGTATTAATCTTAGAATATATATATATATATATATATATATATATATATATATATATATATATATATATAATCGCCGACTGACGCCGATTCGGTCGAGTTTCAATCCTGGGTTAGGAAGCGATCGGAGTCTAAGCCGTACTGATGGGCTGTGATACAGCGAAACAGATCTGTCTGCGGATGACTATATATATATATATATATAGAGAGAGAGAGAGAGAGAGAGAGAGAGGTAGAGACAAACGACAGAGAGGAAAAAGGAGAAAAAAGAATAAAACTTCAACAAGAATAGTTTGTCCAAAAACATTTCTATTGATATTTGGCAACAAATTATATCAAATAATTGTGCATTTTAAAGAATAAAATTAGAAAAAAAATATTAAATGACCACCAATTTTTTTTTTTTTTTTTTGTCTATATTTTTTAGATGTTAACCAGTTTTGGAATATTCTTTATGGTACCGTCAAATTCTATGACCTACCCGTATTCAATGACTATAACAAATATTTTAGCAAGACCAAAGGGTTAACACAAGTTTTATTATATAAACATTGGTTTGCATAAAATTTGACATTGTGCAAAAAGTAGATAGATAGATAGATAGATAGATAGATAGATAGATAGATAGATAGATAGATAGGTGAAGAATAAACATAGATAGATAGATAGATAGATAGATAGATAGATAGATAGATAGATAGATAGATATAGTAATGTTGAATTTTACACGAGGAAAACTATTATGTTAATAGATACACATGTATGTAAATAGACTGAGATATTACTCTCAAGCGTGCTATTACTTTTCACTGTCATGACAAAATGCCCACATAGTTAATATACTTAGAAAGAAAAAATAAAACCAAGGAATGGTTTCAAAGGAGCTCGAATGTAATTTTAATTCTACTGAACATATAGTTGAGTCAGAGCGTATACGTGACACTGCCATACGTGATAAATAAAAGCCAGTCTTGCGAAAAATATTCCGTTTATTATTATTAATATTATTATCAACATGATCATTATTATTATCGTCTTCTGTTTTCCTTTGTCTTTGAGTTTGTTTGCTGTTGTTTATTTGCGTACTTCTGTAAAATTATGTGTATTCAAATAGCACGAAATTCACATGATGCGAAATCTCGATAAAAAAAAAAGTAATCCTCGCGAGAAATGAATGTACACATATTCATATATATGTATGAAATTGGGATTAGTTTGTAATTTTAAAATAGAATATTTATTTATATATTTTAATAAGACAGGAAAAAAAAGAAACCGTGTTTATAGTCTTGAATAATAGATTTTTCCAATTCAGGATTTATATACGCATGATTCAAAAATAACGCTATCTATCATTTTTTAAGGACTTCAATATATTATTTTATTTTGACTACTTTTTTTGTTTAGAACTATTTCTTTACGTTACTGCCAAAGAAAAAAGAAACTGTTAACGGGTAAATCCAAGTTGGAACGAACAGAAATTTCACACATCTTGAATATTTAATCCTAAACTGAAGAAATATCTTTGTAATATTTGCACCTATTATGTTTTGGATAATAATTAAGAGAGACAAATATTAATCTGTTAAAACAAACTTTATTTAAGTTCGTCTACATTCTTGTGTGAGTCCCTCGTGGCTGGCTAAAATGTCCGCTGGCGGGAGTAGCACGTGCGGCTGGTGTGAAATCTTTTGAGGAACTAAAAAAACTGAACTGCTACTAGTTGTTGGTCAGTAGGGATGGGCCAGAGAGAGAGAGAAAGAGAGGGGGTGAGAGATGAAGGGATTTCTGGGAAGTAGTTCGTGACCGAGGTGGAAGCACCTGAAGAAGAGGAGGGAGAAGAAGACAAAGTTAATATGTTTAGGTAGTATTATTTCTGACCTCTAATAAGGGGGTACTACAAGTTTTCTTGTTTGATATTAGGTTTAGTCATAAATGATTTCCGTTTGTTTTTGTTTTTTGTTTTGTTTTGTTTTTTTTTCGTTTATTAACTTTATTCTTCAGAAAGTGAAGCATGGTTACACTTTATTCAATTAAATAGTCACCATAATTTTTAATGATTTGTTGCTATTCGTCAAGCAGCACTTTCGATACCTTTTTAAGGAAAATTCTACAGGTTTTATTTACACTGTTCGGACTGTTGTCCTCATCTTTACCTTTTTTTTAATCATATCACCCCGGGCAAGGCGGTAAAGCCACTGGTGTGCAGGGGGCTACGTAAGAGTGAAAAGATTGGAAAAGAAAGCCGGAAACCACATCCTAAACAGGGAACAAGGGATGAGCCTCTACACCTGTTCAGTAGACGTAGGTGGAGTGTGAACCGGGCGATAGTTCAGTCTATCTACTCCAATTGGAAAAAAAAATAAATAAGGAAAGTGAAAAGATTGGAAAAGAGAAAGCCGGAAACCACGACCGAAGTCGAAGGAGAGTGTACCGGAAACCGCTTCCTAAGTAAGAAACAAGGCGATCACGTCCACTCCTGCTCAATAGAAAGGGGCGGAATGTAAAACAGGGTGATGGAGGGTACTATCTACACCAATAATAATTATAATAATAATAAAAATTGAAGTTTTAACTTAGTATAAGTAGAAACGAGATTTAAACGTACAAATTAATTACAATAGCAAAATACTACCCTTGTTAAAAAAAATTCAGGCAAATTAAAGACAAAAATTAAAGACGAAAATTAAAGACGAAAATTAAAGACGACAATAAAATATAAATAGCAAATCAACATACCAAGACGGTAAGACAGACTGACAAAGTTGAGCAGAAATACCGAAGTAGGATTTTGAACCGAACCACATTATGTCTATATAATGTTGCCCAAGAGAATATAGGTGTTTGGTGAGTTCGAGTGACGTCACCCAAACAGTTATGAGTTCATGCCTGGCTACAGTAGTGGTGAACAAATAACTTAGTTGAGTTAAAGGGAGATAACTCCGTGGCATCCGGAAGTGGCATCACACATAGAATGAGAATTATACTCCAGTCATCAAAATCAACGGTTCGGTTCAAAATTCCTTGCACCTGAAGAAGGCCAGAGCGTACAACGACCGAAACGTCGTAAACACGACAGTAAAGACGAGGACAACAGTACGAATGTAAATACTACCGCATCTCAAAAGTATAGACAAATTCTATATGTTTTGATATGAAAAGAACTATCGACGAACTCTTGAATCTAATTTTCATTAAAGAATGTTTTTCCTTATGTAATCTTTTTGCAGCGATCGAAAAGATAATAATTGGATCGTTTTAAGTCATCGAATTCCAGTTGAATTCATTGCATTCACTTACGCGCAAATACCCTTGGGAAAGGTATTAATCCGTCTCTTCCTTCCAGTTATGGGTTAAATAACAGGACAGATTGGATTCTATAGCCTTGGCTGGCAACCAGTCTACCGCAGAAAGCAATGGCAACCTACTGCGGGATAATCTTCTGCCCAGTCAGTCAAGTCTCTTTTGAGACATGATCGCCCACGCGTGTATCACGTATGGCACTTAACTGACTGACAGAATATAATAGTTGGAAACACAATGAAGGTTTCTATTGGGCATAAAATGGGGCATCTGTTTATGATTTCATAACAATATAAAACTGATCCCCCACTAATTACTAATTAATAATCTAATACATCTCTTCTCCCTTTAACTATGAGTTAAATGACAGGACAGATTGGGTTCTATAGCCTTAGTCGGCAACCAGTCTACCGCAGAAAGCAATAGCAACCTACTGCGGGATAATCTTCTGCCCAGACAGTCATGTCTCTTTCAAGACATGATCGCCCAAGCGTGTTTCACGTATGGCACTTAACTAACTGACTGAATATGTTTGGTGAGGTAGAGAGGATCAAATAAATTCAAAATATTTCCTGTTATATGCGGTCTCTCTTTGCCTATGCCGCAAACTACATTTATCCTTTTATCCACTGTGTACGTTGCCATTATCTTGCAAAAACTAAAGTATGTTTGTATACTCCAAATGTATTCTGATCTACCACGTATGATTAGTAGTCAGGATATAACTCAACATAGATATTACTTATGACTGAACTCAGTAGAATATTGACTCATAACTACGTATATACGAAGTCTGTGTGAAAAGTAACGGAACCAGATCTATGAGCTCTGGTGGAAAGGAGGATGAGCAGATTGTGTTATCATATAGCATATCTTGGGAGTAAATAACTGTAATCTTACCTTTCTGCAGTTGTTGCATTTTTATATGTTATTGTTGCAGGACAAATCATTGTCGCTTCATCCACGACAATACATCTGCTCACAACGCCCTAAGCAGTTTCTGGCTACGAAAAACGTTCCGTACTAGAACAACATCTATATTTAGGTGATCTTGCTTCGCGTGATTTTTTTCTTTTCTCTAAGCTCAAGTGCATCATGAAGAAGATCCCTTTTGAATGCGTAGAGGCCATCAATAAGTCCATACCGCTGAAACTGGGGGGCCATCTAAGAAGAATACTTCCAGTAGGGACATAGTGACATAGTAGGATAGAAAAGAGAGGGAAATCATGTCCGTTCTTTGGAATTGAAATAAACTGTTTGTGACACCAGTCCCGTTAATTTACAGACAGGCCTCGTATAGGAGTCTTTTACTCAAAACAAAGATTTCAATACATTTTGAGGAGCTGTAAGTCAAAATTTCTATTTTGTTAATATAGAAGCAGGGTTCGATGGGTAAATTATCGCCATTTTATTTTATCTATTTTTAATTTAGAGCATTTATTTTTTCATTTTGTCGACTGCACAATGTAATAGGGTCAATTGTAGTTTCCTTTCTGTGTCTGCTATCAGCGCTGTATCATCTCATCATCATTTATCCATCACACCCAATGGTGCATAGGGCAGCAACTCTTTGTTGCTGTTTTTGTAACAAACTGTTTTTTACGGGGCAGGGTTGCTAGCTCTGCACCCAACCCCCAAACCTGGAGGACCAGTGGACCATTCTTGGTCCTTACGTTTACAGCACCTGGTATTCCCAAATAGTCACCCATTTACGTACTGACCAGGCTCAATGTTGCTTAACTTCGGTGATCGGACGGGAACCGGTGTATTCAACACAATATAGCCGTAGACTCGACTGCACAATATAATAGGGTCAATTGAACACCATCTGGGATGAAAAAAAAAAGAAAAGACCACCATGACCCATTTCACTCCGCCAGAAATCTGGGAACAGAATACTGTGCATTCACTTGGCATTTGCTTAACATTCGCGACGGTAGATCCAATACGAACATTTGAGAGTCCCTTGGTGTCAACTGGAGGACAGTGCAGAGAACTCTGCGTCCCCAAACACCTTTGAATTTTGAAAATTTTCTCCAATTTATATTGGCTCTGTATTCTTAATACATTGAGCTCTCTGCCTGAATCAATTTTTAATGTTAAATATTTTTAATATTGATTAGGATCAGGTTCTTGGAATTTACCTTCCTACTCTTCCACTTCGGATTAAAGAAAAACAAAAAAATATTTTGCTCCAACACCTTCTGTGGTTGAGCTCTCTTGGTTCATTCCCGGATCTTTCAACTGTTCATTCTGCTGTTGCAAAATGGAGACGTTTACCCCGGATTATTCCTTGAAAAATATTCCTTACCCAAATACTCAGTCTTTTCTCCTTCACCTCACCGAAAAAATTGAAAACTTCATATGGAGACTTCGATGGAAGGCACATTTTTTCTCCGCTCTACAGACTCTGCACATCATTCCACGGATTCCTTTAACCTGACGACCCAGCGCACGCCCCCCCCCCCGTATGCAAATTTCTGAACTCTTTCGAGAAGGACCTTTTCGACCTGATCCCCAAAATCAAATTCTGTGGGGCTTCAAATAAATTCCAGAACTTACTAAAATCACACATTAGAACCCGGAAAAAATCTAAGCACCTGTGGGTAAAATCCGACAAATCTAATAACATTTATAAATGTGATCCTTTAAATTACATAAGTGTCCTTAAAAATAATATAACTAGTAATTACAAAGTAGACAGAAGGAACCTAGCATTATCTGAAATTAATACAGACGCAGCCAAATTATCGTTGACATTAAGCTATCACTGTACGGTGTGCATTTACTGGGTAAGTTTAGCACATGAACAACTGACGGATCAACTTTAAAGAAAATATGTGCGTTGTTGTACAGTGGATATCGGCTCGGAACGAAAAACCGGGGAGCCGAATTCGAATTCCAGTTGAATGCATTGTATTCACTTACGCGCAAATACCCTTGGGAAAGGTATTAATCCGTCTCTTCCTTCCAGTTATGGGTCAAATAGCAGGACAGATTGCGTTCTATAGCCTTGATCGGCAACCAGTCTACCGCAGAAAGCAATGGCAACCTACTGCGGGATAATCTTCTGCCCAGTCAGTCATGTCTCTTTCGAGACATGATCGCCCAAGCGTGTATCACGTATGGCACTTGACTGACTGACTGACTGACTGACTTTGTGCTATGGAAATAATTTGTCAGGGATCCAGACAGAGTGCAAGACAACTCACAATTCTACGATCAAAGATTGGAATTCGTTTCTACGAAGGTACATCACTTTATTTGAAAATTGAAAGAAATAGATGTGTGTGAGCGAGCCCGATTTTTGAAAGAATTCCAATGAATTTAGAATACCGCCTTTTGAAATTAGATATTATTAGATCGGTTAGATTAATCTCGTCTTCATCTCTGTCAACATCTATCAACATCTATCTATCTATCTATCTATCTATCTATCTATCTATCTATCTATCTATCTATCTCACTTGTCATATCTATCTATCTATCTATCTATCTATCTATCTATCTATCTATCTATCTCACTTGTCATATCTATCTATCTATCTATCTATCTATCTATCTATCTATCTAACTTGTCATATCTATCTATCTATCTATCTATCTATCTATCTATCTATCTCACTTGTCATATCTATCTATCTATATATCTATCTATCTCACTTGTCATATCTATCTATCTATCTATCTATCTCACTTGTCATATCTATCTATCTATCTATCTATCTATCTATCTATCTCACTTGTCATATCTTTATATCTATCTATCTATCTATCTATCTATCTCACTTGTCATATCTATCTATCTATCTATCTATCTATCTATCTATCTATCTATCTATCTCACTTGTCATATCTATCTATCTATCTATCTATCTATCTATCTCACTTGTCATATCTATCTATCTATATATCTATCTATCTCACTTGTCATATCTATCTATCTATCTATCTATCTCACTTGTCATATCTATCTATCTATCTATCTATCTATCTCACTTGTCATATCTATCTATCTCACTTGTCATATCTATCTATCTATCTATCTATCTATCTCACTTGTCATATCTATCTATCTATCTATCTATCTATCTCACATGTCATATCTATCTATCTATCTATCTATCTATCTCACTTGTCATATCTATCTATCTATCTATCTATCTATCTATCTATCTCACTTGTCATATCTATCTATCTATCTATCTATCTATCTATCTATCTATCTCACTTGTCATATCATATCTATCTATCTATCTATCTATCTATCTATCTATCTATCTCACTTGTCATATCTATCTATCTATCTATCTATCTATCTATCTGTCTGTTTTTTCCTTCTTTCTATCTATCTATATATCTAGCTATCTAGCAAGCTATCTATTTCTAATTTTATTCAAATCTAATTATATATGTAAAAGGACACTATGAATAAACACGAAAGAAAAACATATCTTAGTCAAGATAACTTATCTTGAGCTAAGATAAGTTCTTTCCGCTAGGATAAGCTTCTTTTTAAAAAAAATTTTCGTAAAATTATTCTTATAATTTCTAGAATTTCGACGAAAATCAAATTCTTCAATTGTTTGGGGTATGCCAAAACAAATTTTCATTATAGCTTCACAGCCTGTCGAAGCTAGAAAGAGGTCAGTTATTTCATTTGTCTTCCTCTCTTGTTTGGTTATCTTTCAATTTTTAGTCTTAACCTGAGCTACAAAACTCCAAATCCAAGTCTCAACAAATTCTGGTTCATCTAAGTAAATTAAGCATTCTATCAGCGACGCCATATTGATATATTTTATTGTTCGACGGCATGTGCTCAGTAGTCAACTTCTTTGTCGTCTCTTAGATTACTATACACTTTACATCTCTTCTACTTAACATATATCAATAGAAATGTGCCCCAGAACTCTCCTCTGTCCTCTCTAAACTCTATAACCTCTGCCTATCTGCTCCCTGCTTTCCTGCCTGTTGGAAGTCCTCCTGCGTAGTACCTATATTTAAGAATTCTGGCGAACCCTCAGACCCCGCCAATTACCGTCCTATTAGTCTCCTTCCAATCTTTGGCAAAGTTTTCGAAGCCATTATCAACGCCGAGGTGATTCAGCACCTTATGACCAACGGGCTTCTCTCTGACAAACAGTATGGGTTTCGCTTCACCAGGTCTACTGCTGATATGCTAACGACCATTACCGAGTACATATACCAGGCACTCGACAAGAATGGTGAAGCCCGAACCGTTGCCTTGGATATCTCCAAAGCATTCGACAGGGTCTGGCATGCTGGCCTCTTGTGCAAACTGCGGAACTATGGAATAACTGGACATCTGTTTGACCTCATCCAGTCCTTCCTCTCTAACCGCACATTAAAGGTGGTATTAAATGGACATGCCTCCCAAAACTACCAGACGAACGCGGGCGTCCCTCAAGGTTCTATCCTAGGTCCCACGCTCTTTCTGATCTACATTAATGATCTCCCCGACACCATTAGATCCCAAGTTGGCATGTATGCCGACGACACAGCAATCTACTCCCGCATCGATCAGAAACCAGGTCTGGACGACAAAGTGAACCTCGCTGCCGCACTTGAAAGGGACCTCCAATCCGTAGTGACCTGGGGTAGGAAATGGTTGGTAAATTTCAATGCCTCCAAAACAAAGCTGTTATCAACTAACCACCATAGACAATCGCATCTACCTCCCATTAGCATGGGACAGGCTAGCCTCCCAGAGAGTAAAATACTACGCCTCCTTGGCCTTACACTCTCGGCGGACCTCAAATGGAATGACTATATTGAATCCATTGCCAAATCTGCTGCTATGAAAGTGGGCTCCCTGTGCAGGGCCTGGAAATTTTTCCCACCTGAAACTATTCTGCACATATACAAATCTACCATCCGCCCGTGTATTGAATATTGCTGCCATATCTGGTCGGGTGCCCCTGCTGCTCTCCTTGGGCTTCTTGACAAAATACAAAGAAGGATCTGTAACGTGGTTGATACTGACTTGGCAGACCGGCTGCAGCCGCTCTCACACCGGCGTGATGTAGCTTCCCTGTGCCTCTTCTACAAGTACTTTCATGGCTTCTGCTCCGATGAGCTTCGATCACTGGTGCCGCCTAAGCACGAATTTACACGAGATACTAGATTAGCAACTAGGTCCCACCCTTTTACAGTTAAACAAATAAGATGTAACCGTAAATTCTACTCCAACAGCTTCTTTTCTCGCGCTTCCCGCCTGTGGAACTCCCTTCCACAAGTTTGCCTTCCCGACAGTTACAATCTCCAGGTGTTTAAATGTAGGGTCAATAGACACCTCCTATGACACTAACTCCCAACTATTCTCACAACACTCTCATCTACCCAACCCTCATTCTCGGTATCCTCACCCGCCTATCACCCACCCTCTGTTATTTCCTATATTTAATCAGCCTTTCTCCACTCTACGTAGCCCCCTGCACAGTAGTGGCAGTGACATGCCTTGCTCGGGGTGAAACGCTTATAAAAAAAAAAAGGTACAATCCTATTTGCCAACTGTAGGGGCCTCGGTGATGCTTGGTAAATTGATCTTGTGTCAAACACGTCCGAATTCCCTACGATTTGATTTTCAGCAGGTTGAATGTTTAAATGTGAAAGAATAAAATATTTCGTGTGTATATTAAAGCAAATATTTATTTACAGAATGACAAAAGTGTAAGAAGGAAAATATAAGTGAATACTATAATATATCTGCGAAAAGAAAAGTGTTCATTGAGAAAATGCATGCAGTTTTGCAGTTAAAATTTTTCGTAGAGGAATGTAGGTATTAAAATATCCGCAGAAGTTTAGAGTTCATGGTTGTGTAGTAGCGGAATGTAAAGTCTTTGTTCCTTCCTCTTTTTAATAGATCGCGACAGGTTGAGAGAAAGAGAAGGCAAAACAAATAAAAATGTAGTACTTAACACGTTAATTTGGTCGTTGTGTTGTCCTCTTTAGTGACGTGGTGTGAAGATGAAGAAAAGAAAGTTTTGAAGACGAGGTCGAATGAAACTGTAGCGTGACCTACGTCCGGGTTGGCGTGGAATGAAAAAGAAGAAAAGAAACTTGGCAGTGAAGTCTAACTTAGCTTGAAGTTTCTTCTTTACATTGTGAAATGCTGTCAGCTACTGCATCCATCTGAGTGACTTTGATGTGGAGTGACGTGGTTTAAATAGTGAAATTTCTCATGATGCCTACTCCAGCGAGCCTTTTCACATCTAGGCGTGAAAATAGGTCATATATGAATTTGCTGTTTTTAATCCAATCAGGATTCAGAATTAGCTTTTCGCAATGACTTGTGAATTTTTCTTAGTTGGGTTTTTCCAAAGTCGCATTAATCCACTTTTGCGGGTGTGCAATTTTACTTTGGGTTTTTCCCAAATGCTTTTAGTCGTTTGAATCCGATTTTTCGGGTGTGGAATTTATTTTGTGTTTTTTATTTGGTTGGTGGATTATATAGGTTTTGTATCCTATACAGCCATTACCAACTACCATGAAAATATTTTTAAAAAGACAGAGCGATGCCACTCGCGGCGGTGGGAATCTGACTGGTCGAGATACCAGTTTATGAATTGTAAAGAATCTCAAGATATATAGTCAGACAAGACCAAACATAACAGCAATTTTCAATGCACTGACGAATTGTACTAATGAATGTACAGATTCTGACTAGTAAATATGTCTGCACGACACTGTGTACAAACTATACAGTTGTATATGTGTCTGTATAAAAGTCCTAATGTGAAACTGGTCAAATATTAACACTCTAAATGAACGAAAGCAAATTAACAAATAATGTTTTAATAATTGTTGCTAAATCGATCAATATTCTTTTCGTGGCACAAAAATTGCCTGGAGATGTGAAAGGTAACTTTCCGGCGGACACCGGTTTATATGGCGAAAGAAAATAGAACCGGTAATTTGGTTAGTTTGAAAGAAAGTCTGAAGCCAAATCATAGAGTACAGGAATACGTGATTCTGGGGAAGAAGAAAATCATCGGTATTTAATAGTGAGAAAATTTTATGTACGACCGCAGGCAATATGGTGTAGAGAGTAAAAAAAAAAAAATTGATAAGCAAGGGAGATAAGCAGTGAATAACTGGAGAGAGAATTTGGTGATAACCTAATATAAATAATGAAAATAAATAATCGAAAGATTTGAAATTAATATAATTGGGGAGAAATTTAAAAAATCATAATAATTTTTGAACGTGCGCTCTCTAGAAGAGAAAATGATTATTAACGTTTTATCTGATTCGGTTATGTGCAGCGCATGCGTTTGTATGTGTGCGTGCGTGTGTATAAATAACGTTATTTTATTTTAGATTTTTATAAACGTTATCACCAGCATCGGTATCAATATTTTGGCATTTTTATCAGTATTATTCAAAGTAGAAAATAAATTAAATAAGATAAACATCACGTTATGGATATTATTATTATTATTATATATTATTATTACTAATATCATTATTATTATTAATATTAATATTATTATCAATATTATTATTTATTTTTTAGTGAAAATATTAATATGAACCATTAAAATATTAATAAGATAATATTATTCTTGGACAAGGGTGAAGAATGTATCGTATTGAAAGCAATAGTAATGATGCTGTCATCATCAACATCATTATTATTATTATTGTTCTTTTTTATTGTTGCTATTGCTAGCATTATTGTTGTAATTATTATTATTGTTGATATAATCATTATTGTTGTATTTATGTTATTATTGTTTGTGGTTATAATTTATTATTGTTTTGCTGTAATTGTTATTATTAGTATCGTTGTGTTATTATTGTTGTAGCTATTATTGTCGTTGTTGTTATTGTTGTTATTATTATTATTGTTATTGTTACTATGATTGTTATTTCATATATTATTATTGTTTTGTGGTTATTATTGTTGTTGTTATGATTAGTATTTTTATTTTATAGTACTAAAATTTTAATAGTTATTATTCTTATCGTTATTGTAATTGTTAATATTATTGTTATCTTTTATTATAATTATTTTTGTCTTTATTATTGTTAGTGTAAGGACACAAAAGGTATTTATCTCCCTTTAGTCAAGATAATCACGTGGTCACATAACAACCACTTGTGACGTACTCCTGATAGTAACCCAAGCGCTAGTCCCATTCTTTCAGCTAACAGCAACAGAGAAAGAATGTTGTTTACCTTCTACTCAAGCCTTTGGGCCTAGGTAGAATCTGTCTACCACCATGTTCTGCTGGAACATAAAACTTCTGCCGTCCCGTGCTGATCTAAATGAAACCTACTATATCCCTTTGGGACACAGATGAATTCGGGCCCCACCCCAAGTCTAGAGTCATGACAATGGCCGAACAAAAGTATCTTCAATTTAAATGTAAGATCTTTCCTTTTTGTTCCTTCTGATACGTTGCTTTGCGCTGGACATAATGGATATGTATTTCTCCACATATGAACACCTGTGTGTATATATGTATTATTGTGTGTGTTATTATATAAAAATCTTTTTGAGAACAAGCGTTCATTCATTTATTCGTTTCATTTCCCCGTTCCACCTTATTGTTGCATGGTGACTCGTCTAAATAATATTTATTTACCAACCCACGAGAGGATAGGAATATGATCTATTCCTTTCACAAAGGAAATAAGACACACCCTTCATTAGTGTTGTTATTAATATTGTTGTTGTTTTTGTTAATACTATTGTTGTTGTTGTTGTTGTTGCTTCTGTAGTTGTTCAAATGTGGAGTGCTCGCGCCAACAGTAACTGATGATCTTCACTGTAAGTTAAGTGACAGCAAGTCTCTACGCTCGAACACTCTTCTAATTATTATAGCTGCCGTTAGTGGATTTATAACCACTCTTTTTCCGATCTTTTAATTCATTCATCCTTTTTCATCGATTCATCAGGACTGATCCGTGTGGTCCCCCAACAACGAACGACACGAATGTCATTTTCGTGTTTCAAAACCATCTCAGTCCCCTTCGAGATTGAGGTTATTTACTCTCTTTCAGGACTAATGTCTGGTCCATCGGAAGAGCGAAATCAACTATTTGCATAAACATTACGATATAAAAACCTATTTCATGGAAGTGATCTATTGTAATTTTTATATTTTAAAAATCCTTAAGGATTATTATTATTATGTTTTCATTTTTCATCATATTTCGATTTCTGCTATAGTCGCACTACCTACCAACTCTGTGGGAAGACCTAAGGCAGGTCGTGATGTGTCGTTATGGCTCCATTTCATGTTTTTCTATCTCCCCTATCATCCCTAGTTCTTAGTGTGTGGGCTGTACTTAACAAGACAATTTTTTGTATATCTCTTAAGCTGGGGTTTCCAGGGATTCTTTCAGTGTGTTGTTTTGTTCCATTTTTTATCATCCAAGTGCACCTAATATCACTGGCACGATTCTTGTTTTCAATTTCCACATTTTTTCTATTTCAATTCCCAGGTCTTTATATTTTGACAGTTTTTCGAATTCCTTGGTTGCTATGTTACAATCCGCTGGACAAGTCATATCAATTAATAGACAAGTTTTTTCTTTCTCTTTTTTTTTTACAATAATATTGTTGTTGTTATTATTATTATTATTATTGAGTGAATATGTTAACAAAGTAATGTTCGGTACAAATATATAAATCCCACCATATATATTCATCACAACACCCAGACTACTAATTATATACCAGGCACATGCATCATAGACAAATTTACGCGACATTGGGACAGGTTGCTATGTCGTATGTTTTATTCTATTTTAGTCATTAGGACACAATTTTAGATATTAATAATGGTCATCAGTCAGAGTGAGATCAAATAGTCCTTTAATTTCACTCCTTGCGTTCTTCTGGTCAAACATGGATTTGTGTTTTTCTGCTATTTGTCTAGATTTTTGCCACATCAATTGTAGGCATGTGATTGGTCTGTAGGTGTTCATTTTTCAGCGACTTTTGTATAAGGCTTGTTAACTCTATTTTCATCCATTCTGAAATTTTGGGGGAGTACTTTAGAAGCTTCTGAAATAATCTTTCGTGTCATGTGTCTCTCGTGTTGCAACGTCTTAAGACAAAACCCGTTTGCGCTGTCGACAAGACCTAAAAAACGCTGCATCTTCAGCATATGAGTAACCCACAAAACAATGAATCACCTTGAAGGTAGATGCTTACGAAATCATGTGTTATCTCAACTAGTTTTACCTATAAATTTATGTATAAGAAGAAAAATAATCCGTAAATAGCCAGCAAGGTTTGATATGTTGTAAAATTCTAACAAACCAACCAAAACCTAACATCCGTATTTGTGTACGCAGAGTAGACTGGGCTTTCTAACATTGAGTGGCAAGCATTCTAAGAGAAGGAAAACAATTCTAAATTGTGTAGCAGTCAACGAGAAACCCCTCCGCTATATTTCCCAAGGACACATGAAAATTCGCATATAATGAAGAAAAGAAATATGTGGAATGTCTTGACCGTCAAAGTTCTGAGGCGACAAGGCATCAAAAATATTTACTGTATATGTATATGCTATTTGCTAACAAGTCTAACATCCGCTTTTTTAAATTTTTCTTTGTAAATACGTCTATTTTCATGTACATGGTTGATAAATCTTGAATAGAAGAATCAAGTGCTTTATTTACATACACTCCTACCATAGAAAGAACAGTAGTTTGTTGGCATTTGCCTCTGCTACTATGACACTGTCAGCTCTCTGCCTTCGGTCGGAGAGCGCTCTTTGCTTTCGAGCAGAGAGCACTAACCCAGTCGTGGTTCCGCCAAAGGGTAGAATCACGACTGGGGAAAGATAGATATTTTTGGCCTGGCTATATAGCCGGGAAGACCCACATTAAAAAGACCTTGTGTCACATCACGCCTTTCGTGGGAAGGTGGGTAAATACCGTTTCAGTTGGTATTTGCCTCTGTTACTATTGACACTGTCAGCTCTCTGCCTTCGGGCGGAGAGTGCTCTCTGCTTTCGAGCAGAGAGCACTAACCTAGTCGTGGTTCCGCCGAAGGGTAGAATCACGACTGGAGAAAGATAGATATTTTTTGCCTGGCTATATGACCGGGAAGACCCACATTACAAAGACCTTGTGTCACATCTCGCCTTAAGTGGGAAGGTTGGTAAATACCGTTGCATTTGGCAGTGGAGAGTATTCGTAGAGATCCGTTAGAGTTATCGGAGAGTACCGGAACTGTTACGAGAGATACCGAACTTACCCAGAGACTACCGCATCAGAAGTCAGACTAGCTCTGAGCTCCACTCAGCTAGAATAATATACACGGATATACTATTTCCAACGACTTCACTTCAAGACTTGTATATATTTATTTCTTACTAATAGTATTCCTGGATTTACTAACCTGCGTTTAAGTTTGTATATTACGTTCAATATAACCTACTTTTCTATCTCCATATCTGCCTTGTTATTCATTATTTTGTGCGGTTCCTCACCCGGAATCCACAACAGTAAGATACTTGTATGTAATCAGTTTCCTTGAAGATGTTCAAAGATACATAACAATCTGCAGGAACAGCCATGTCAATAAGAAAGCAAATTCTATTCTTATGGCTTTTGGCCACAATGTCTGAGAGATTAGTTTTAAGTGTTCTAGCTGTGTGTAATGTAAAGAATCCTAAAATTGTTATAGGTCCCCTATCTCTGTAAGCGCGTTTGGGTGATATTCATTCTAGTTTCTTGCACTTTCCTTCCCGTAAAAGTTGCATATTTTCCGGTGCAGGTATTGGTCTATTCTATCATGCCGAATTTTATATTCAGTGGGTGCTAACACTGAGTAACACGAAACAACACGGTCAATTGTTTCTGGATATTTATCACAGAAACTGCATTTCAGGTTAGCACATATTTTTCAGTATGTGTGCTTGGTAATTCCTAGCTAACAAGCATTGGTTCTATGCAACATTCTGTTTCAGATTTTAAACCTGCATTACGTAACCACTTATGTGTACGGAATTTGTCTACATCAGCTTATCTTGTACAGGCAGAGTACTGACCATGAAGAGGCATATTTTGCCATTGTTTATTATAATTATTATTTTTTATCACACTGTGTAAGTTGTTGAATGTCTCTGGATATATAACGTTATCTGTCAGGTCACAAAGACGTCAGACAGTCAAGAGTCAATCAGTCAGTCAGCCACTTAAGTGCTATACGAAATACACGCTTGGCAGATCATATCTCTTTCACGCAAGAATATTTTTCCCGGGGTAGGTTGCTATTTTTCCTGCGGTAAACTAGGTGAGAACGAAGGCTACAGAAACCAAACTGTTCTGCTAAATAACTGGAAAGAGAGAAGATGACTTCATACCTTTCTCAGTGATATTGGCGCATTAGTAAATGCAACGAAATCAACTGGAATTGGAACTCGGTTCTCCGATTGCTCATTCCGAGTTGATGCCCATTGCGCAACAACGCACATCCTATGCAGACAACAGTTAGTTAAGTTCCATACGTAACACACGCTTGGGCGATCATGTCTCAAAAGAGACATGACTGACTGAGCAGAAGTTTTTTCCGCACTAGGTTGCCATTACTTTCTGCGGTAGACTGGTTGCCAAACAAGGCTATATAACCCAATCTGTCCTATTTAATCCATAGCTGGAGTGGAATAGACGGGTTAATAACTCTCCTAAGGGTATTTGCGTGTAAGTGAATGCAACGAATGCAACTGGAATTCGAACACGGCTCTCCGAATTCTCGTTCCGTGTCGATAGCCAATGAACCACAACGCACATCCACGCAACACTTTTCTTAAATTATACACAGTGCCCAAAAGAGTCGATATTTGGACTCCACTGAGTTGCTATGGTATACTCAGCTGGCCCAAGAAGACCATGGTTTCAATGGGCTTGATCCCAGTGTGCCAACCATCACTGGAATTACTTTGACATTCCTTCCCTGCATCTGAGACAATCTTGCCATTTCAACTTTCAAATCAGAATAGTTTGTAGTATTATCAACCACTTTGTTTGCTATATGTTTGTTCCATACGATATGGCAACATCAATTACATGACAGATCTCGGTGCCATTATTTAACACAATAATATCCGGACAGCTAGGAGGTTGAAGTCTGTTTGTCGTGGTGTCACAATATTGTGGACTTTCCGATTTTTTCAATTATTCTGTAAGGCACATGTTCTCACGAATTCTTTGCTACTTGGTAACCATTATTATTATCATTATTATTATTATTATTATTATTATTATTATTATTATTATTAGTGTTGTTGTTGTTGTCGTTGTTGTCTTTGTTCTTCTTTTCATTATTGTAATTATTATTAGATTTCATTAAATCATCATCTCCATTGTCATGTATTTTGATCAGTTGTCAATAAGATCAACATCATCAGCATCAACTGTATTTGCACCGGAAATATAATCTACAGTCTGCTATTCTCGTTATTCTTTTATTTCAGTCGCACTTTGAAAATCGATGGAAGTTGTTTGCAAATATTTCAGAAAAAACGGCTAACATTTTTATCTTTTTATTGTTACCTCAATGTTCTGTTCCCTTCTCTTACTTCCTGTTTCCTTGATTTATTTTCTTGTTTCTCATTTCATTCATTCTTTTTTCTTTCATTTCCTCTTTTATTTCTTTCAATATCCTTTCTTTTTCTCTTTCCTTTTGTTCTTTCTTTCTTTCATTGCCTTTCAATTGTACCTTTTCTTTCTTTATCTGTTTAGTTTTTCTCAATTTTTTTAGTTTTTTTTTCATTTTCTTTTCTTTTTTCTTTTTTTTTTTTGCTTTATTCTTTTTTTCTCTCTCCCCTTTTTTCTTACATTCTGTTTTATTTTCTTCTCTCTTTCCTTTTTTTATTTTGCTTTCTTCTCTTTTCACATTTGTTTAATGTTTTTTTGTTTTCTTTCCTTTTTCTCATTTACTTAGTTCCTTCTTTCTTTCATTTTAATTTCTTTTAAACATTTTTTGGTACATTACATATTTCATTTTTCTTCCCTTTTCCCGTTCTTTATTTATTTCACTCGTTTTCTTTCTATTTTTCTTATTACTTATTCTATAGTTTTTATTTGAAGCTGTCTCCTTTCTATTTTCTCTTTCTTATTTTCTCTTCTTTTCTTTCTTAAATTCCTCTTCCTCGTTTTCTTTTTCGTGTTTATTATCGTATATGCGTATGTCTTTATTCTGCATTAAGGCCTTCTTTCCTATCAGCCATCTTTATTTCCAACTCTATGTTTTTTTTTTATTTTCTACCTTACAGTTCACGCCTTTATTGATCGTACATCATTACATTCTTTACCTGTTTACTTTCTTCTCTTAAACATTGTCTTCCATTTTCTGTACTCACCTTCTTCAGGTTTTACTGCTTTCCATTTCTTTCCCTCGTTTTTTCTTCATTTAGTCTCTGTTCTGTTTTGTTTTTTTTGTTTTTTTTTCATTTTATCTTTTTTGCTTTCTTCTTTTTCTCCTACCAGTTTTCAGTTCTTTCTTTATTCTATCTTTCCGCCTGTCTATTCTTTCTTTTTTAATTACTTTCATCTCTTTGTTTAGTTCCTAACATCTAAAGAAAAGTTTGAAATTCAAACAGATCACCCATTCCAGTCCAAAGCGCTTGATCTAATCGTCATAAACATGAAGAACTCTTACTCTGATGCCAGAGGCCGCTGTTCTAATTGAACACAGAATATCGTCTTGTTATTTTTTTTCCTGCCATTCTGTTCTTTTTCTTCCTATTTTCATCCCTCCTTCTTTTTATTTTTTTATTATTTCTGTTTTACTTTCTTTCGTTTTTGTTTCTATTTTTGGTTCTGTTGCCAAATATTTATTCATTTTGGGAAGATTTTCAATTACATTCCTTTATTCTTTCATCACATCGATATATAATTTCTTTAGTTATATTTTTAGCTTTTGTTACTATTACTTCTATTTATTTCCATTATTTAATTTTTTTTTCTTTATTCATTTTCACCTTTCCTCTGTTTTTTCTTCTTTTCTTTGTTCATTTTCACCTTTCCTCTGTTTTTTTCTTCTTTTCTTTGTTCATTTTCACCTTTCCTCTGTTTTTTCTTCTTTTCTTTGTTCATTTTCACCTTTCCTCTGTTTTTTCTTCTTTTCTTTGTTCATTTTCATATCCTTCTATTTGAATTCCATTTATTCCTTATTCATGGTTTATTTCCTCCTTTTATTATTCGCATTTCTTTCAATTTTTCTTTCTTTCAGTATTCTTTGTTATTCATTCTTCAATTCCTTGAATTATGCTTTTTCCTTCTCCATTTTTTCTACTTTGCATTACTTTTTATAACATCTTTTTGCCTTCCTTCTCAATCCTCTCGCCTCTTAATCTTCTCCTCAATTTTTTATTAATTGCTCTTTTTTATTTACTTTACTTATTTATCTTTATCTGTTTTATGTAAATTAACATTTTTCCTTCCTTTGTTCTTCTTTTACTTCATTTTTAACGTGTTTTTCTTTTCTTTGTTCTTTTCTTCGTTCTTTTCTTTGTTCTTGTCTTTGTTTTTTGTTTTCTTTTGTTTCCTGTCATCTGCTTTTCTTTTTTCTGTATTGAAATACATTATTCTCATTTTTGCTTTCTTTTTTTTTCTTTTTTTTTCTTAAGCCTTCCACTATTTTCGATTTTATTTACAGGTTTTTCTTTTACTTCTCTAATCCTTTTCTTCTGTTATTATTCTTTATTTTATTCTGTACACAAAGCCTCTTTTCATCTCCGATTACTCTTAATTTAGAAATTTTATTTTTTCTACATTCGTTTCCATCTTTCTCCGTTCGCCTTTTCTTTTACTTTTCTTTTCTTTCGTGGCGTAATTCCCTTTTTCTTTCAACTTTCTTTTTATTTTTTCTTTCTTTAATTATTTCTTTCTTCCTTTTCTTCCCCGGTTTTTCGTTCACTTTTTCTTTCAATTATTTTCTTTCTATTTTTTCATCCCCTACTTCCTTAAAGTTTCCTTTTTCATTCATTGTTTTTGCCTTCTTTGATTTTATTTCTTTTTTAAATTTCTTCTGTATTCACTGTTCTTTCTTTTTTTTAATTCCTTCTGTATTCATTGTTCTTCCTTTTTTTAATTTCTTCTTTATTCACTGTTCTTTCTATTTATTAATTCAACTTTTACTTTGTTCTCTATTTTTCCCCGTTTTTAAGAATAAATGAAAGAAAACAAGAAAAATGAATAAAAAGAAGCCGGAAAAATGAATAAAAGAAAGAAAAACAACAGCGAAAATGAAGTTAAATTACTTTCTTCTGATTGTTGTCCTCTACTATTCATTCATTTTACCTTTCTTTCTTTCTTTCTTTCTTTCTTTCTTTCTTTTCTTCCATCTTTCCTTTTCTTCTGTTTCTGATTCCTTTTTCTATCCTTTTTTTTTTCATATATTTCTATCTTCTTTCTCCTCACTCTTCTTCCTTAAAACATATTATTCACGTTTTCCTTCTTTTTTTTTTTCAAATCATTTTCTCGGCTCCTTTTTTTATGTTTTCTTTTTCTATATTTCTGTTTCTTATAAAATTCCTTTCATTATTTTTTTATTCTTTATTTTATTCTCTATACAAAATCTAATTATCTCAATATTATTTCGAGAAACAGTGTTAAGAGAAACCGCACAAATTTTGCTGATCTGCCGCTTTTTCTTTTCTCCATAGACACAAATTACCACTAATATTTAAAACATTCATGGCACGATAAGAAAAGTGTTTGTAAATAAAATGATTTAAGAAAACATAATCTTATTCTAAAATTTGTTGCATGACAAAAAAATACGCTACTCTTACTAATTTAATTTTGACAGCAATAATAGTTATTTTGGTTTTATTATGAATATGACCACACTATACGTTTATAATAACTAGAATTAAAATAGATTCAAGACGTTGGCGATCATAGCTCTCTACAACTTTATGTCCTTTGTAGCACTAGTTAAATTCAATCACCGCCGAGCAGACTCCGAACTAGAGCCAGCCGAAATTAAAATATATTCCTCCAAAAAGTACCGTGCCTTGACAGAATATTGGGCCTCAAACTCATCCCTGGCCTGAAGCGAAGCTCGTACATCCATCGCTAAAGATGCAGGGGGAACCTCAACGTGGTGTAATGTTTAACAAGCTTGTCTTGCCAGGATTGTTACTACTGAGTAGTGGGTTCGATTCCCACTGGGTGTCTCCATACTTTCCGCCTTGTTCCACATCTAAGTTTATAAAATCGCCATTGCTAAAGAAGCAGGTAAAATGGTTGGTTCCCTAAAGTGCTGTAGTAAACACCTGGTTTCTCATGTTATCCTCAAACATTTACAAAAACAAAATTAGTCCAAAAATGGAATTATGCTTTTATATTTTAGCGGAAGATTCACAGTCCTTACTTTCCAGCCTTGATAGAGTTCAAAAGTATCACTGAGTCCCGGTGGTTGACAAATTATTTTCTACCCTCCAAACTCTCTCAGGTGGGATGTGGCGAGCCTCCAACTTTTCCGTCTTTATCTCTATGGAAAGTACTCAGATGAACTACATTCCTTGGTTTCGCTAGGCCTAATCTTCCCTTCAAGTACATGCTGTTGTAGCAAACCAGACATATTCCCTCCGTATCCCATCGGTGAGAAGTACTTCCACTCGACCAGCTTCTTCCCGTAAACCGCTGCTTTGTGGTCTCCCAAGAAGATATTTTTCCGATCACTACAATTTTAACCTGTTCAAGTCTAGAGTTAATTGCTATCTTCCCATATGAAGTACCCCTTAACGTAACCCTCTGTTTTATGTACTCTAGAAATTTCAAATGTCTTTTCATGATGTTAAATTTAAGTGTCCATTTTTGTTTGCTTTGTCTTTAAAACTTTTTCGTTGATCCCATGTTTGGTCCATAGCATTTTCAGCATCTTTCCGTAGATTCTCATTTTTCTTGCTTCAAGTCTCTTCTTCATCTATGAGGAGATTGTCCTGCATTCACTGCCATATAAAATGACTGATATTATGGAACAGTCCAGTGCTCTTTCCGTTGTTACCAATAAAATTTTCCTATTTCTTAATACTTTACTTATGTTTTATTGTTGTGAGATCTCCCCCCTTTTCTATGACAATGGACTCGACTTGAGTATACATATACTCCTGCCCTAGAGAGTACCGACTCACGACTCGGTAAAAATAGACAGATATTTTTTTGGCTCGGCTACATGGCCGGGAAGACCCACATTAAAAAAACCTTGTGTCACATCTCTCCTTACGTGGAAAAGTGAGTAAATACCCTCGTAAATTTATCGCTACTACTATGACACTGTCAGCCCTCTGCCTTCGGGTAGAGAGCGATCTCTGCTTCCGAGCAAAGAGCACTAAATACTTTCATAGATTTGCCTTGCAAACTGTTAATACTGACACTGTTGGCTCTCTGTCTTCCGGTAGAGAGCACTCTCTACTTCCGCGCAGAGAGTACTAACCCAATCGTGGTTCCATCGAAGGGTAGAATCACGACTGTGGCAAAATAGACAGACATTTTTTGGGCCTGGTTATATGGCCAGAAAGACCCACAATAAATAGACTTTGTGTCACATCTAGCCTTGCGTGGGAAGGTTGGTAAGTACCGTCGTAGATTTACCTCTACTACTATGACACTGTCAACTCTCTGCCTTCGGGTAGAGGGCGCTCTCTGCTTCCGAGCAGAGAGCACTAACCCAGTCGTGGTTCCGCCGAAGGGTAGAATCACGACTGGGGAAAAAAGACAGACATTTTTTGGCCTGGCTATATGAGTACCGTATGAGAACAGTGAGCTGATTCGTAAGTTACCGAACGATACAGAAGTTTCACAGAGAATACCACTTTAGCAGTCATAGTTTCTCTGAGCTCCACTCTGCCGGAATAGTATTACACAGCACCTGTCAGTTACGACGTGGACATACCAATTCCAGCACGGCTTCGCTTCAAAAACCTGTATATAATTATTCCTATTAATTGTATTCCTGGATTACTACCCTGCGTTCAAGTTTGTATCTTTACGTTTAATATAACTTATTAATCTCTCTCAATTATATAGTTTGTTGTTCATTATTTTGTGCAGTTCCTCACCTGGAATCCACAACATTTATAAAGACAGTACCTTTAGTATTTAAATTACAACCATTCTAATTTTGTTAAAGAGAATACCATACTGTATTTTTTTTAAATATTTAAGTATCAAATATGAAATTAAGTATAGTATGTACCGAGTTCAAATTCCAGTTGAATTACTTGCATTCACTTACGCGTAAATACTCTTGGGAAATGTATTAATCTGTCTCTTTCCTCCAGCTATGGGTTAAATAACATGATAGATTGTGTTCTATAGCCTTAGCTGGCATCCAGTCTACGACAGAAAGTAATGGCAACCTACAGCGTGATAATCTTCTGCCCAGTCAGTCATGTCTCTTTCGGGACATGATCGCCCAAGTGTGTATCACGTATGGCACTTAACTGACTGACTGATGTACTGAAGATATATGAGGCGGCATCAATAAGCATGTATACTGACAGTGTTTACTTTTGATCTGGAGTGTTTACTGTATAGCGTTTGACCTGAGTTATTAATATTAAATCGGTCCATGGTATTCTCAGTGTCCTTCTGTGGAATCACATTTCTGTTGCTTCAAGTCTCTTCTTCATCTGCGAGCAGATTGACCAACATTCACTGCCATATAGGAGAACTGATATTACATAACAGTTCGGTACTCTTTTCTTTGTTCATAACAATGTTTTATGTTTCTTATTACTCTGTTTAGCTTTTGAAAGGCATCTTTTGCTCTTGCAATGCGCCTTCGGATTTCAGTGTCGCACTTTCTGTCATCCGTTAAAACATTTCCCAGCTAATAGCTAAATCGGCTGTTAGGAAGGTTGAGTCACTGTGTCGGGCGAGGAACTTTTTTTCCACCTGAGTCGATTTTGCACATATACACATCAACCATCAGACCATGGATTAAATAGTGTTGTCATATCTGGTCGAGCGCCCCTGCTATTCACCTCAGGGTTCTCGACAGGCACCAAAGGAGAATCTGTAATGTGATCGGTTCCGACCTGGTAGCTCGACTCCAGCCATTTCTCATCGGCAAGATATGATTTCCCTCTGCCTTTTCTACAAATATTTTCATGGCTTCTGCTCCGACGGGCTTAACTCCCTGATGCCCTCTCCACAAGAATTTACTCGAGCAGCCACACTGGCAACAAGACCCCACCCTTTTACAGTTAAATCAACCATATGCAGCCACCACTTCTACTCCATCAGCTTCCTTACTCGAACTTCCCGCCTGTGAAACATCCTTTTGTATACTTGCTTCCCTGACGGCAAAATCACCAAGAATTTAAATGTAATGTCAATTCCCATCTCTTATCCACTTGACTCCAGTCCTTCCCTCGTCCTTTCTTCATCACCCCGTCTATGTTATTCTTTTCCTTTCTCACTCTACCCTCGCAACTGTTTTCACACCGTTATTCCCATCCTTCTCTTGCCCATTCTCCGACACCTCCTGTAACCGGTTCGTCTTTCTTTTAGCTCTACTCCTGCTTAAACTTTCACTCTTCTCTCATGTAGCCCTCTGCGCACCAGTGGCGGTACCGCCTTGCTTGGGTGAAACCATAAAAAAATAATTAAACTGATGTATTTGTTTGAATTCCGATATCTCCAAAGTGTAATTATCATGTCGACTGTCCTTTTTGCTAACAACCGTACATACCGTCTTCTTACAAATAGACAATCGATGCTAATATACACATTGACTTTAATAAATCACTATCATCATCAGAGTTACTTTTATACAGTTAGTTCACCCAATACAAGACCCAAGCGCCACTCAATGTAGAAATTACTGAGCGTGATTCTTGTAAGGAAAGGGGATGATGGAATTTATAAAATTCACAATATGACGGCCCTGAAATTGAAGAGACAAACATTGTCATGTCTCAGGAGTTTGTTTGCAAAGTAATAGTTTGGGGAATAAGTTCTCTGAGTGGCATTTGGCCATTATCAAAAAAAAGAACTCATAAGGAATAGGCATGATTTGCCACCTGCAACAAGGCGAGTTCTAGCTATGAAGGCCCTCACTGCTTTTTTATCTTTCGAAGCACTGAACAAAGTTTTACCCTTAACATCCCTTTCGGTCTCTGTTCTAACCATTTACACAAACTTGTTATGTTACTCATTGTTTTTCTCTAAACCTTCTCATTAAATTCTGTGAGTGTCAAATTATCCAACCCTCTTTCCTCAGTATGTGCCCAAAAAATTTCAACTGTTTCTTTCTAATTGTTCGTATGTATGTCATTTCCTTTTCATAACAACTTCATTTTCTCAACATACTCTGTTAGTGGTAATCTCAGAGCTCTTCTATAGAATCATATCTCTGTCTCTTCAAGTCTCCCTGTTATCTGTAATGACATTGTCCGGCATTCGTATTATAACACAATCACAAGTTTTGTTATCATAAATTCGTTATATTGAATGAATTCTAAACCAGTAGGATTTGGTGGGTTTCACTGGAAAACAAATTATAACAAGTCCTAGCGATCCATCAACACTCTCCTTATTGTTTTTTTGTGGAATTAGAGCAACTATTCTAAAATTTAGGCAAATTACACAAATGTATTGGAGTTTTATGTTTGTTAATGAAGGCATTTTAGGTATAATCCGAATTTGTTTGTATGTAATAGACATATTTATAGTGAGGTAGTTTTCAACAATATACAAACTGTAAAACAAAATACGAACGTGTTCCTATATTGCCATTGCTTTGCGGCCTTTACTTTCAAAAACACATCCACATATTCAGATTTGCCAAAAAACATGTCTATTTCTCTCAATCGTTTTTATTCTAAATCATTTTTAATTAATGTTCGGCATTTTAACTCTTACTATGCCATTATATAATATACGAAATATAAAACATTTCAGTGTAGTGACTTTATCTAAACTTATTTATAAATAGAACGTTGTCTGTGCGTGTGTGTGTCTGTGTGTGTGTCGGTTATCTATAGACTCCCAAACGGCTGAACCGATTTTCTTGAAAATTTACACAGTTGTACTATAAGCGTCTGCGAGTGTTCTTAGCTAGGTTTTGTGCCGAGGTATCCCCGATAAATATCGAAAATAGGTAATCGAAAAAATCAGGTTATAGAAGGAGTGGTCCGATTTTAATTAAATTTGATACACTCATAAACAAAAACATAAGAAACGATATTCAGAAATTTCAAGATTGCAGTTCTTAAAATAGTGCAGAAAATCGATTATATATATATATATATATATATATATATATATGTATATATATATATATATGTATATATATATATATATAAAAGGCAAGATGTTTGTGTGTGTGTCTGTTTATCTGTCTGTATGTCCTTTATACAAATCCACAATTTTTATCCGATTTTCACCAAACTTCACACAAATATTCTTTAGGCTGAGGCTGAGCTCCAGGACCATGGATTAGTTTTAAAGCTTTCATTACACACGAGGAACGCCGGGCTATACTGCTAGTTTTATACAGAACAGAATAAGAGATAGATTTTTGTGCACTGGGTAACCAACGACATAGGTAAATAAGTCTATAGTAATGGAATAAGAAGTTTAAGAACCGCTGAGCATTGTATTGAGAGTCTAGTTAAAAAACAAACTATACACCGTTCTTATTCTTAATTAGTGCTCCAACTTTCCATTGAATCTGTCATTAAAGAATATATGCAATATAATACATTAGCGTAATGACGATTTCATTGAAAATTAAATAACAGGACATTTTAGTTTAATGGAATGAAAAGCGTAAGAAGTGCTGAAGTAGAGTATTGATTTTTGAACGCATACTTTACGTGGATGGCGGAACAAGGTTTCGGAAAAATGACAAAAAGACAAAATTTATTAAGAGCTACAAAGGCTAGGAAATTGCTTAGAAACGGTATCATCGCTTACGTTTTGAGTGGACACGGAAAAAGAAGAAGACGAAGAAGGGAGGGGTGAAGAAGAAATGTACTAACCTTCCTACCAATCCGATCAAATTTACAGTTTTACTCTGATAATATCGGTGATCAATGTCGACCATCAGATTTCTACTTCCAATCTATTTGTCTATGAGATCCACTAATGAGAAACATAACAGCCATGTTTCAGATTTAGCGGATTTTTTTTCTTTTCTGTTCAATGATAATGGATATCATGTGATATACATTATAGTCGTTACCGTTGTTGGAAAGAAGGTTGATCCTTCAGGTTTCATACGATTGAAGCCGTTTTTAATCATTGATATGAAAAATCTCTTGTATACAAGTGAGAGTAAACTTTTTTGAACGGACTGAGCTCATGCATAAACTTTATACGAAAGTCTCATTCTGAGGATACTTTTTAGGAACATGATTCGAATTTTTAGATAAATGTTTTGATTTTGTAGTAACTTCCTGTATTGTGTGAAACTACTCGTAGCGAAGTGTCTTCTATGTTCAATTATATTGAAATATCCTATGTTCGAATAATGAAGCCGCTTAAAAATTTTAAATTTTTATTTTGTTTCATTTCCTTTTCTCCCCCTTTTTTGTTGTTGTTTTGTTTTTTGTTAATTTTCTTTCTCTTTTCCCATCAATTCAAATTCCATTTTTTTTTTCATACATTCACTTCTATTCTTCCGTTTTTTCTATGAGACGTATTTTTGTTTATAGTCTCTTTATCTGGCAGACATAAAGATTGACAGACATAAAAGTTCTTAACTTTTATGTCTGTCAGTTATTATTATTATTATTATTATTATTATTATTATTATGTCATTTTTTATCATATTTCTATTTCTGCTATGATCGCACTACCTACCAAGTCTGCGGGAAGACCTAAGGCAGGTCGTGGCGTGTTGTTATGGTTCCATTTCATGTTTTTTCTATCTTCCCCATCATTCCTAGCGTTACATAGACAAAGTTCTCCTTAGTGTGTGGGCTGTACTTAATAAGACAATTTTTGTATATCTCTTAAGCTGGGGTTTCCAGGGATTCTTTCAATGTGTTGTTTTGTTCCATTTTTTATCATTCCAAGTGCACCTACTATCACTGGCACAACTCCTGTTTTCAATTTCCATATTTTTTCTATTTCAATTTACAGGTCTCTATATTTTAACAGTTTTTCAAATTTCTTGGTTGCTATGTTACAATCCGCTGGACAAGCCATATCAATCAACAGACAAGTTTTCTCTTTCTGGTTTTTAACAATAATGTCTGGCCTATTTGCTTCAATGTTTCTGTCTGTGTAGATGGTGTAATCCCATAGAATATTGACATCTTCTATTTCTGTAACCGGTGCTGGTTGATGTTCATACCAGTGTTTGTTTAAAGATTTTCCATAGTGTTTCCACGTTGCCCAATGGAAATATTGCCCCACTCTATCGTGGCGATTTTTATATTCATTTGGGGCAAGTACAGAACAGCCTGAGATTAGATGGTCTATTGTTTCTTGGTGTCTATCGCAAAACTTGTATTTTGGATCCATATTATTATGCCTGAAAGTTTCTAGTGAAAAGACTTTAGTCTTGCGCTGCAAGAATAAAGCCTTCAGTCTCAAACTTTAATCCAGATGCACGTAACCATCGATGAGTATTAACTTTATCAACATTGGATTTATTAGCACGTTGTGGATATTGGCCATGCAAAAGTTTGTCTTGCCAGCGTTGTTTCATCTGTTCAAGAGCTTTATCTTTCATTTTCATATTTTCTGCCGCAATAGTTGGTTCTTGGTTTCTGTTTTGCTTTTCTACAGAATCTACTAAATGTAAATCTTGTTTGTATTTACTGCCTTCTTTTCTTATTGAATATTTTTTCTTTCTTTCTTCATGTTGCCTTACTAATTGTATCATCCAGTCCTTTGTTGTTTCTATGTATGTTATTATTATTATTATTATTATTGTTGTTGTTGTTGTTGTTGTTGTTATTTTGCAGGGTTTTTCGTTTTCAAAGGGAGATCTTGAATTAAGGGTGTTCCTCATCAAATTGTGCCATCTCAAACAGACAGCATCTTTCGCCGAATATTGAAATTGCCAAACAATTATCTGAATTGATATAACATTAGTCCTTATTTCATTTTTCATAATATAAGTGGTTTGACCGCACCACAAATTCAGATTTAACTGTTTTTAAGTCATTTAACCCCAAACAAGGCAGGAATGACACTAGTACACTGGGATTTACAGTGAGAGAAAATAGTGGGCACAGAGGGTATTGAAGAAAGAATAAAATATGAACAAAATTCAAGAACATAAATGGCAAATGACGTTTTTTTAAAATTTTTGGAGATTGTAGTTATCAGGGAAGAAAGAAAATGGAAGGGAAATCTACAGGAGGAAAGTGGGAGAAAATAAACTTGGAGTAGAAGTAATGGTTGCATTTATCTACTCAACGGTAAAATCGAATAGCATGCTTAAATTCACGTGGATGGGGCACCAGGAAAAAAGTTAGTCAAAGCAGTTGCCATGATAATATCTGTAGAAAAGACAGAGGGAAGCGCCATCAGGCCGGTAAAAAAAATGAACCAAGTCAAGATAGATTACATTGCAAATCGTTCTTTGTATTTTGTCAAGAACCTTGAGATGAATAGAAGGAACACATATGGCAACAGATATTCAATGCACAGATATGGCAACAGTATTCAATGCACGGACGAATAGTAGATTTATAAATGTGCAAGATGACTTCTGGTGAGAAAAATTTTCTGGCCCGACACAATCAGCCAAATTTTTATCAGTAGATGCAGATAGAAATTTGATGTAGTCGTCTGAGATCGGTTGAGATAGTGAGGCCAAATAGGTTCAGTGTGTTGCTCTCCAAAAGACTAGTTTTATCCTTGCTGATGGTGGGCAGTTCCTCTATGGTGGTTAAAGGAGAGCAGTTTTGTTTTGGATGCATTAAAATTTACATGACATTTCCTGCCCTAGTTAAGCACAGATTAGAGTTCCTTTTCAAGAGAAACAACCAGGTTTACTTTGACAACCTTGATGAATTTTTTATTGAGACGGTAGTAAATGGTGGTGTCACTTGCATAAGTACCTACTTGAGAACTGATGACATCAAGATAAACATTGAGGAATATTAGAAACAGCGTAGGAATAACCTCGGGGGACGCTCGCGTTCATATAAAAGACGCTGGAAGAATTGGCCGTTCAAAACAACCTTTAAGATTTACTAGGAACGGTTAGATTAAATCAAACAATCGTCCTGTAATAATGTAGAGCTGAAGTTTTTGTAGAAGGTCAGCATATCAAACCCTGGCAAACGCTTTCGAGATATCTATAACTACAGCTCGATAATCGCCATTTTATCAAGAGTCTGGTATTCAGTGGTAGACCTTAGAAAGCGGAAGCCATATGGCTTGTCAGAGGTGAGAAACTTAACCACTTCAGTATTGATTAGAGACTTGAATACTTTGCTGGGAAACGGTAAGAGGCTAATAGGGTGGTATTTAGAGGTGCCAGCTCGTTCACTAAAGTTCTTAAATATAGAAACTACAGATGAAGACTTCTAACAAGCTGGAAAGTAGAAAGTAGAGAGGCAATAGTTGTAGAGTTTGAAAATAGCTGGCGCCAGCACAAAGGCGCTTTTTTAAGAAAATAGCTGGGATCTCGTCACCATCCCTTGTCTTATAAGGATCTAATTTAGAAACGGTGCCCGAGACCAGAGACGGTGTTATTCTTATATGACTCACTAGTGCCTCTGTTTTAAAATGGAAATCGGGTGTTTGTACTCCAGACGAATCAAGCTTGAATTGGAAAAGTATTTGCCAGTCAAGTATTCAATGGTGTCTGCTGTAGAGGAAGGATTGAGGTTTTCGATGTTCTTCAGCACCTTCTTGCAAAGCCGCCAATAACCTCCATAACCGAAACTGCGAGATGCTATATCAGCAAACAATAACTTTGCTTCCTTTAGGACAGCTTTCATTCATCACGAGCAGTGACAAATAGGCGCCTGTTGTAATCAGATGTGTCACTCTAGTACAGCTGAAAGAAGCGGTTCCTGTGGATAATAGCGACCGAGTATGTAGGCGAGAACCAAGAAAATGAACGAGATCTAACTAGAGATTTTCTTGCTGGAAGGAAAGAATCGATGCTGACTTTCATCCAAGAGATCTCAGGGGCGCATTTTTTAATACAGAGATAAAAACCTTCATTCCAAGAGACGTCACGAAGAAAAAAACGAAATATCCCTACGTTGATAACAGAAATATATTCTGTTTGTAAGCGTTTTTGAGTTGGTGGGCTATCAGAAATAGATATTTACAGACACCACCGTGTTGCTAAGAGGACAGAGTTGCATATTATGACATGAGTCGATAATTCAGATAAAGAATAGATCTAGAAAAAAAAGCGTTTTTTAGGATTGAAAAGTGGAGAAGTTCGCCACTTACGGGAGAAATTGAGTGATTAAGATGTTCAGGGTTTTGATTTTAGCAAGGATAGTAACAGTGTTTTTAATCACCTTTTTATGATGGGCATTGAAATAACTAAACACAAATATATTTACAAACAGATATAGGGAAATGGTATAGTCTTCATTGTCAGAAATACTAGCTAGCACAAAATAATCATGAGAAAAATATGGGCGGTAGAGAAAGAAGCGATAGCTGACTGACTTTAATAGAGAGAGACGGAGACACATATAAGAATGGTCTGGAGATTCAAGAAAGAGTTCCCTAGCCAGCAGGAAATTTCGTGATGCTTGTGGACATTAGAGTCCTTTCTAAAGAGAAGAAGGTGGCCAGAAATTGTAAAGTAAGTAAATGAGATTGTAGAGTTAAGATTAGTTTCACAGAGAGGTAGGGGGTCCGGGAACTCTCCGAAGAGGAACGATTCTACACTGCAAAAGTTGGTACGAATACCACGAATGTTGGAGAGATAAATGTTCAGAGGTTTTGGCACTTTGGGGTGTGGTTAGTTTTATGTCTTTGGTTTATAATCATGGCGTGATATTTTAGTAAGGAGTGGCCTAGTTAAGTAGTAGCAGTTGATCGTCAAATATAACATGTGCGGGAAGGAAACTCGCGCAGACTGCAGCATAGTATGGCTTCAGGGTTGTGCTCTAGAGGTGCTTGCAGCGACACCCATCCATGTGTGACATGGCACTGTAAGAACCCCGATATTTTTCAACTTTTGATCAGAGCTATCTCTAGACGCTACGCAATAGTTCAGGCTCCTAAGTATCAGTCGGGTAGCAGCAATCAGTGAACTGCAAATCTGGTACCCTCAGTAAGAGAAGGGACGCTGCCATCATCTACACATAATACAAAAAGAAACTTGTGACATCACTGCTGTTAAGACCTTAGTAGAGGACAAGGAACCGAGAATCCCTTTCTAAACAGGGAACAAGCGATGTGTATCTACTCCTGCTCAAGAGAAGAAGAAGGATATGATAGGTAAAACTATATACACCTATTTAAAAAGTTACTACGTTTTAACTTAGTTGACAGTCGAAATATTAATGAAACAAGCAGAGCTATACCTCTGAAAAAAAACTTTACAGAAATCAATCAGTTTCACAATGAGTTAAGTTAATTTCATCGAATTTTCGATTAGGATAACGTATTTGGGCAGTTGAATTTGCTACCAACAGAGCTATTCGACCATGTGATGTTTAACTAACATTCTAATATATTAAGCAGGAGTTAGAGGGACACAGGTCAATTCTAGGAAGCAAGTATGAATGGCCAGCTGGAACAGCAGTAAAATAAAAAAAGAAGGAAAAACAGAGAAAAATATAATACAAAAAATAATCGATTTCACGTGAGAAAGTTTTAACAAAATTTAAACACTCAAATACCACAGAAAACATGAACTAAAAAATAAAAAAAGAATGAAAATTGAAAGAAAAATTACATGATGTAGGCACTTCTGAAAGAAGAATGAAAGAAAGAAAATAACTTTGTTTTAAATATTATAATATACATAAGTATTAATATTGAGCAATTTTAACACTATATTTTAAACTTTACCTGAAATCTACTGAGCTGATTGTAGAATTCAGGACGCAGCATTAAACGAAATCACTCTATCTGATTTTAATCTGTCAAAAACTGTTTTTATACGATTGTAACTTGTCCTTTGACAGCAAAGGAAAGGACACGTGGCCCAGTGGATATAGACTTTGGTTAGTTCCTCACTTGACTCTTAACTTGAGTTGTGAGTTCAATACCAGGCTAGATAAGTTGTGAACAAGTAACTTGCAGGGTTAGAGGAAGATAACTCATGACTTCCAATCGAGGCTTTACGCAAGGAATGAGAATGATACACCCCAGTGATTGTAATAAAGGGTTCGGTTCAAAATTCCTAGCACCTGAAGAAGGCCGGAGCGTACAACGGCCGAAACGCCGTACAAATGGCAACAAAGATGACGACAATAGTCCGAATAATGTAAATACTGTGGATATTTTTACCTATAATTATCTACAGACAACGTTCTGTATTATTAGAGCTTCAATACCAATGAGCATGAAAAGTCTTTGCTCGGGAGCGTCGTCTGTGGTACTATAACCCACGCTAACAGAAACGTGATTAAATGTAGCACACAAAAATCGTGATGAGACGTTGTTCAAGAAAAAAAGGAGGATTCATTCAGCGTCACTTCGAGCGATATACAAAAATGGTTAGAGAGTTCGTCACTGGAATCTACCACATAAGAGTTGGTACTACATAGTAATTGTAAAGAAAGATCATGTGAGAAAAATACAGGTATACTTCAAGTTACGTCGATTCGAATTAATTCTTTCTCGATTATACGTCGATAGTCAAAAAATATATGAAAAAAAAATTAAGTTATTTTATTCGACTTTACGTCTGTCCGTCAAAAATATTGAAGTTATAAATCACTGTAAACGCGTTAAAAGCACATAAAATTATATTACTGAACAATAAATATAAGCATATAAAATCATATTAAAATACGTATATTTACAATAAATGTTAGTATTATCATCATAAATCCTATAGAAAAGAATAGGAAAACATACCTCTTACAGAAGGTAGCTGAGGAGAGTGACAAAAAATGAATACAAATAAACAGTAAGAAAACTGAATGCATGGTCATCAGCAAAAAGAGCAACCCAAAATGCAAAATACAGGTAGGAGATACTAGAATCAAGCACGTCTAAAAAAATTTAATACCTAGGAAGTGTGACGCAGAGATCCGAGATGGAAAGTGCGACACAGAGATCCGAAGGCGTATTGGCATGGCGAAGGACGCGTTCCAGCAGCTGAGTAAAGTACTAAGACACAGGAAAATTTCACTAGAAACAAAGAAGAGAGTGCTCGATTGCTATGTGATGTCAGTTCTTCAATACGGCAGTGAATGCTGGACAGTATCATCGAAGAGGAAAAATCTTGATGCAGCGGAAATGCGGTTCTACAGAAGGATGCTGCGGATATCATGGACCGAGAAAGTGAACAATGATGAGGTGTTGAAAAGAATGGCAACAAAAAGAAAATTAACAGTGAGCATCAGGAAGAGACAGCTAAAGTTCCTGGGACATGCAATGAGGAAGGAGGGCTTGGAGAACTTGATACTGACAGGCCAGATAGAAGGAAAAAGAGACAGAGGAAGGCAGCGGACAACATATTTGAAGAGCCTGATCAGATGGATGACGGAATAAGGGTTGCGAGGTGTAACAGGAGAAATACTAAGAGCCATCAGGTATAAGGAGATGTGGAAAGCCATGATCGCCTACGTCCTGAAAGGACA
Source organism: Ascarosepion bandense (assembly GCA_037127315.1). NCBI lineage: Eukaryota > Metazoa > Mollusca > Cephalopoda > Sepiida > Sepiidae > Ascarosepion > Ascarosepion bandense. The sequence continues at coordinate 2,319,779 of JBBBDQ010000666.1, forward strand.
GGGCACATAGAAGAAGAAGAAGAAGAAGTGACTCAGTGCTGTCGTTTTATTTGATGCTGATGATCCAGAGCCATCTATGTCCGCGATGTAAATAGTCAAATTGATTGTAAATATTACATAATTTAACATAAATTAGCTTATTTTCTACTATCGAAACATAATTTCAATAACTATATTTGTTATTTAAGCTTCCGAAATCATTTTATTTTTAATGTTTTAGAGCAAACCATATTCACAAATAAAAAGTCGCCAAATTGTAAACATCTACATTTACAAATGTATTCGTAAATTTAGATCACTTTTTTCTGTATTATATTAAAAACTAAAATTTATTTATTTATAAACTGAAATAGATTCTTGTTGGCCATATATTATTAAAAATGCATTCATGAATAAAATACAAAACTGGGAATGGCAAGTACAATTGTAGACAAGTAAATTTTCGACTTAAGTCCTTTTTCCTGGGACAAATTACCGACGTAAGGTGAGCTATACCTGTATACACATGCATGAGATTTATCATATAGGAGAACTCGTGGAACCTCTATGGCTGTCTCCGATTTTCGCAATGGGTTTCTGCGTGTAGACATCTTCGATGAGCCCGCAGCCAAAATAGTTAAGCGGCAGGCAAATTATTGTGGTAGATCGGATGAGAGTTCTGTAGAGGAGTCGAACTGATGGCGAATAATATATATCCTGTTGTAATGGCCCAGAAACGTACTGTTGTTTGAAGCTAAGTGGATATTTTCTGATTGGTCAGAAAATATTTTTACAACTTATTTTTGTTTTTTGCTCCGAGTTGGATGCGCAGATCTAGCCTACAATTAAGCCATTTTGTGTTCCGTCAACTACAACAATATAGAGCAGTATTTGTCAACCTTTTTAAGCAACGGTACACCTAGGAGCAAATGAAAATATCACAGAACACTGAGCAAAATATTTATAAATTAAAGACCATCAATCAGTAAATAAAAAAGTGTTATTGGTGAAATCTTATTGTTTGGATCATGTTATTTGGGTCATAGCAATTATGTGTTAAAAATAATATCGAAAAGGCATTGGTTGATGTTCAAAATTTTTGAATAGTTGCTCCTCGATCTCACCAATATGCCTTATTATTTCATCCTTCAGCTGATGAATTGCTGCTGGCTTGTTGGCATAAACCTTACTTTTGAGATAGAAGAAATCTGAAGGCGTCAAATCACACGATCGTGGTAGCCAATTAACATCACTGTTTCGAGAGATGGTGCGACCTGGGAACTTTTTATTCAATACAGCCAAATGCTTGAATGTCCATTTTCATAATAACTTTTGGCAACACGTTATTCGATTGTTAATCTCTACATGGTTGAAATCGTTAAAGACTGAAGTTGTTAAATCTGAAAGAATTGAAAAAATCATAAGACACTTAAACTTAATTCACATTTCAAAGTTAATACAACACTCTATATATGTCGTGGTAAGATTTCTGGGTACACTTAAGAGGATCCCGTGGTGCGCTAGTATGCTGTGACACGACGGTTAAAAATAACTGGTAGAGAATATTCTTCCTCTTTTATATACCATCAGGTCACGACTCTGCACAATTTTCCGTTTGTCGTTGCTCTATGTAACTCCTATGACTTAACTATAACCTTTTGAACTTTTTTATGGTTCTCCGCTGTTACTGCTTGATTCTCTTGCTTCATTTATTCCTTTGGGTGTTAGAATCTCCAAGCCTTTTTTTTCATATTATATGTCAGAATTTTTAGCTGTCTAATTTTGATTGTCAGTGGCAGTTTCCCTAAAACAAGCTCATTGCGCGGCATTCTATGTCCATTGTATTCTCCTCTGTAAATGTTGAATAAAAAAATTGAAAAAAAAAACGAAAATACTTTTGATACACCCTAATAGTTCCCCCACTGACCTTACTTCATTTTTGCTGGCAGCCAATATCAAATTACAGCTCATAAGATCACTGTCTCTGAAGAAAATAATATCCGGTATCTCTGCGAAATATTTATGAAATTTGAGAAAGATACAACCTATTATATTAGCTTATTTTCACCATCCTCCCTGTCATTACCGATGTGTTACGTGTGCAATTAGTTATCGATTCATTATTAATTACGAGCTTGGATAGGAATTGCTGTAATCATTATCATAAAGTGAGATATGGCGAAGGCGTGATGGTGTCAGAAAGGCTCCTGATTTAGTCTTGTTTTCACAATTCGTGCGCCAGTGGCTCTCGGAATAGCGGGTTTGGATAGAAGGCTTGAAAAATATCTCGGTCAGGCTCTGCAGAGTTTCCTGGGAAAATAATTATGGTGACTTTTGCTGAGTTTTCTGCTGTGAAGTATCAAAAACAAAGTAATCAAAATTAGTATTGATTCATATGCGTCAGTCTGTTCAGGTTCAAATGGTAGATGCCATTTCACGGAGGTTTTTTATCAGAAAAATATTTTAATCTCTATACATTGCTATATAAACCAAAATATTGCTATCTATATATATATATATATATATATATATATATATATATATATATATATAGCAATATTTTGGTTTATATAGCAATATATATATAGTGCAAAGGGTAAATTATTGCCATTTGTTTAATTTCGCGCATGCGCGTTGTTTGTTTTTGATTTTCTCGACTGCACTGTATAGTAGGGTCAGTTGGGCATGTTTTGCGAGAAAAAGAGCACTATGACGAAATTCACTGTCAGAAATTTGGAAACTTCCTGCAGTGTGGCTTGGTATTCACACTGGAAGCACCAATACGAACATTTCAGAGTCTGAGAGTCAATCTGAAGACAGTGCAGAACATTCGGAAAGAGTCAGATGAGTTTAATAGTGATTACGAAGGTACAGCAACTCGATAAAAAAAAGAAAAGAACTAATGAAATTGCTGAAATGAAATTGCTGGTGAGGTTCTCAGACTCAACACGGATGCTTCCATCAACTGCCTTGAGGAGGTAGTTCTGTCCTGAGTCAATAGACTGGCTACTAAAGACACTATTTTTAGCAACAGGACTCTGCACCGTGCCACACAAGCAAGAGAACCCATGGCTATGATTATTAAGTGTGGGTCGTAATTGAGCAAGAGAATAACAAAAACTTTTGCAACAGCAAAGATGAACTGAAGGAAAAGATTATGTCAGCATTCACCAGTTTAAACAAGGATACGTCTAGAAGAATTGCAGAAGATTTCGAAGTCGTGTGAAGACTGTAGTTAAAGCCAATGGCAATTTTATTTATTTAGTATTCCAAAATAGTTTTGTGCGGTTTTTGTAAATATATGTATTAAAATGAGATGACTGTTATTTTCATTTTTGTATAATATATACAACGAATTTATCCATATATATATATATATGTGTGTGTGTGTGTGTGTGTGTGTGTGTGTGTGTGTGTGTGTGTGTGTGTGTGTGTGTGTGTGGTAATTTACTGGTATGCATATATATGTTTGTCATTTAATTGTATATATATATATATATATATAGGATGTAGGCGTGGGGGTGTCAATTAATTAGTATGCATATATATATCATGTAACTTTAAAATTTGTATATTTGAACAGCAATCTCTTTTTTATACAGGTTTTATTGAAAATGACAGACAGGGTGTAATAGTTAAGTTTTTTATGTAATTTTCCATGGGATTTTATGGTTTCTTTTTTTTTTTTGACGGCATAAGTTATATAAAAATTGTCCATGTTTTGTTTATTCGAGCGCTTTCAGCTATACTTTTAGCCATTTTCGAGAATGAATGTTATATTACGTGTAACAGAATGTAAGTGGTGCTATGTACAATGTAGAGCAGGGGTATGTGTCATGTACCGAACACGGTAAGTATGTTGTTAGCGTCTTCGTAGTTGAGGATTTTTTTTTTTTTAATTGAGCCGCTAATTTTTGTGTAGACGTGTTCTCCATCCTAAGTCTGTCACACTTAAGTTACCACCTTAAATTGTTGGAGGCCATCTATGGTCAGTCGTTAAAAGCTTCAATGTGCAAACAGAAGAAGCACATATTTCGCCTCTAACTCATTTTTTCTCTTTATTAACATCGATTTAGCTCTGTTAAGCGAGGTTCGAAACCGGTTAACTATCCCGTTTTCAATTTTTTTTAAATTATCATTATGAGTGGTATTGATAAATATTTTGTCTTTTTAGGGCGTAATATAGAAACTAATTAGAACAATCCCTCTTTTATACAAGTTTCATTAAAACGACTGGCATGGTTAATGTTTTATTTAATTATTACGCAATACCATATCAGTTGTTTTTAATGAAACTAAACGCACCAATGTAAACATAAACTAAGTCTGATGAAGTCCTACTGGACGAAACGCGTCACACTACAACTTTTTCCAGTTGTTATACATCTTGCTTTTTTTTAGTATCTTTTCGCCCCAAGCAAATGGGTTATACTGAGGGAATAAACAAGCTACAGGTGATGTCGAAGGAAGGATAAGAGATGGTGGTAATCAAGGAAATAAAGATAACAATTGACGTTGCATTTAAACGTTAAGATATTTCAGCTATTAGGGAAGCAAGTGAATGAAAGAGAGTTCCACAAACGAGAAGTGTGAGAAAAGAAACTGAAGAGTAGAAGGGACGGTTACAATTTCATTATTACGACGGTAAAAGTTTGGGACCAATCTAGTAGCACTAGTGAATCCATGTGCTCGGGAGAAAAGCTCGACAGATCAGTTAGCATGAAAATACTTGTAGAAAAGACAACGTCATATTGGTGAGAGAGTGACTGAAGCTAAGTCCGGATTGATTATATTGCAGATCCATATTTGTATTTCGTCGAACAAGATGAACAGCAGAAGCATCTGACCAGATATGGCAACATCTTTCTCTTAAAATTGTTCTTGATATATAAAACTTTCTATATAGTCATCTCATATATATGTGTGTGTGAATTTATTGGTATATATATATATATATATGTGTGTGTGTGTGTGTGTGTGTGTGTGTGTGTGTGTGTGTGTGTGTGTGTGTGTGTGTAGTAGACTTTGATAAACAGTAGCTACTCTGGCGTGTACGCATCGCTCATTCAGTGAAATGAATTAGATCACTCTAGCTATTGGGCGCGTATAATGATATGCGCTAAAATGTCTGCCTACTTCCATCGAACGCCCATAGCCCAGGGGCAGAGTCGCCGACTGGCGCCATTTCGGACGGGTTTCAATCCTGGGTAAAATAGCAATCGGAGTCTAACCGTACTGATGACCTCTGATACGGCGAAACAGATCTGTCTGCGGTTGCCTATATATATATATATATATATATCTCCGAGTGGATAAGGAGCGAAGAAAATAATTTTTTACAACGTCCAAAACATTAATTTAAAACAGTGCTCGATATATAATATACAGAGCTGTGAATATATATATATATATATATGTGTGTGTGATGTGAAAGATATTAGTGATAAATAATGTCTCCAGTTCTATAGAAGTAGTATTAAATTATAGTAAACGTATTTTTCTTCAAAATCTTCTCAATATAGACACTAGACGTACGATGAATGATCGATAAATATGGTTTGCAATACTAAAAATAAAATGTTTTAATCCTGATAAAATAATGAAAGTGAAGATGCAAATTAAACTTTATTGTCGGTTACAGTATCTATAACGAGTCTTCTCTTGAAAGAAATTGTTTTTGATTAAGTCAAATTTCATATGTGATAACGGATATTTTTGGCTCTACTTTCTAGTGTTTTTAATATGTGAGCAACGCGGAATAAGAAAATCTGCGACGAAAAGGAAGCTTGCTTAGCATCAGAAAGAGGCTGTTGAAATTTTTGTGACCCATGATGATGGAAAGGGGGCTTGCAGAATTTAATACTCACTGGACAGATTGACTTTAGACCTTGTGCCACATCTAAGCTACGCTTAGAAATTTGGAGAAGGCATTTAACCTAGTGTAATGGTTAAGCCACATCAAGCCTGGTCAGTACTTGAATGGGTGACCATTTGGGATTACCAGGTGCTGTTAACGTAAGAACCAAGAATGGTTCACCGGTCCTCCAGGTTTGGGGTTTGGGGGTTGGGTGCAGGGCTAACAACCTGCTCTAATTAACTAACCCTGCCCCGTAAAAAACAGTTTGTTACAGAAACAGCAACGAAAAGTTGCTGCCCTATGCACCATCTGGGTGTGATGGATAGATGATGATGATAATGATGAATGGTTGATAAACTTGTCTCTCATGATTAACTAGACTGAATAGTGAGTTCGATCCTCACTGGGTGCACCAGAATTTAGGATTTGTGCCACATCTAAGCTACGCTTAGAAATTTGGGGAAGGCGTTTCTACAGTGTAATGGTTGACAAGCTTGTCTCTCATGATTAATTAGACTGAATAGTGGGCTCGATCCTCACTGGGTACCCCAGACGCGATGTAATGATTAGCAAGCTTGTTTAGCTAGATCAATTACAACTGAGTGGTGAGTTCGACTCTCACTTCGTGGCCTTGTGCCACAATTAGCCTACGCTTAGAAAATCGCCATACTGAAGCTAAGAACAACAGTGGAAACTGAGTAACACACCTAAAGGACTTGTGTAAATATTTAATGACTCTACTCCCCCACTAGTGCGAAATGTGACACAAGGTCGGTTTTTAATGTGGGGATCCCGGATGCGTATGAGCGGGCAAAGGTAAAAAAATTAGTTGATTTACTAAGCGCCGCTTAGATGTGGCACAAGGCCGGAGGTATGGGGTACCCAGTGATGATCGAACTCACTACTCAGTTGTAATAGGTTCGAGCGGAACAAGTTTGCTAACCATTACACCACGTCAGGGTGCCCACGGACTTGTGTAAATAGACAGCAGAACATGCAGAGAGAAGGATATATAGTAAATGAACAGGGGTTGCTTGATGTTATAAGCGACAAAGCGTCGTACATCGCCCACGTTCCGAACGGTCACGGTACATAAAGAAGGTGCTTACGGAGATTCAATTGATACATTTTTTTTGTCTATGAGGCACACCAAGAGTGTGTACAAGGATGTGCGTTGTGGTGCAGTGGATATTGGCTCGGAACTAGAACTCGGGGGGCCGAGTTCGAATTCCAGTTGAATTCCTGGCATTCACTTACGCGCAAATACCTTTGGGAAAGGTATTATTCCGTCTTTTCCCTCCAGTTATGGGTTAAATAACAGGATAGATTGGGTTCTATAGCCTTGGCTGGCAACTAGTCTACTGCAGAAAGCAATGGCAACCTACTGCGGGATAAACTTCTGCCCAGTCAGTCATGTCTCCTTCGAGTCATGATCGCCCATGCGTGTTTCGCGTATGGCACTTAACTGGGTGACTGACTGACTAGATAAAAATTAACAGAATGGAAAATAAATGACCGCGTGATGGTTTATTGTTGAAAAGCTCAACAGATAAGTACTTGTATTTTTACTTGCTAAACAATAGGCTTCCATTTTCAGTCTAGTCGTGCCATTGATCTGCTTCTGAACATATCGATCTCTGTATTTCGCTTTCATTCTTCTTCTTCTTTTAAGCAAAAGAAAAATGTCCATTTTTTTTCCAAAACAGGAATTAATTAGACTTGCTTCCCAAAAGACCTTCCTTGCAAATGACGACGGAATAACAGTACAAAAATACATTTACTTGCTTTAATACTGTCTCCAGTGTGTCCCTTTCTACTTTTATTTATATGTAGATATGATATTTGGCAGACATCTCGAAGTTGTAGTAAGTTCAATCTCCCCTAGGTGTACTACAAACGTCGACTTTCACTGGAAAATTATTTTTTTTATTTATTTACTATTATTAAATGCCATACCCATTTAGGATGTAGGCAACCGTGGCTCTCCCCAGATTTCTTTCAGTTATTACCTGCAAACCGCCAATCCAGAAATATTGACCGTTTTCTTCTCCACAGTTTGGAAGTCAAAACTTATCTTTTCTTAGAATAGATGCCAACAAAGGCTAGAGAGTTCAATCTACCTTGTTATTTTTTCAATATTTAACCCAACTGATTTATTCGGTAAGCAGATAACGTATGTCATTAGCAATAAATATTTGTTGTTTTTTTCTAACATATCAATCTTTGAAGGTTATTTAAAGCCAAAACTGTTTTTTAGATTGTAAGAACTGTTAAAAATAATAATCAATTACTAATACAAGTTCTACTAATTAACCCGTAGCTAAAAGAGATAAGAGGTGGATTCATACCTTTCCCAAGATTATTTGCATGTAACTGAATATATCGAACTCAAAAGGAACTGGAACTCGACTCCCCGTTTTCCAATTACGAGTCGTTATCCATTAAACTGTCAGCACATCTACCCAACAAGTCACTCATCTTGGTACTGACCAGGTTTTACTTTGTTTAACTTTGACTGTCATACGATAGCCGGTGTTTCAGCGTGATATGGCCGTAAGCCAATAATTTAACAAGAGGAGGAGTGATCGATTCATGTCTTTTCTAAGTTCATTTGTACGAAAGTGAATATAAACGGCGTATTTGTTGTTACATCTGAGCTGGGACTGGTCTCTTCTCACCTTCGGGTGAGTTTGAAATTGGCTACGCTGTCTTGTAAGGGTTAGGGTTAGCCTTCATTTTACAGCCCCATTTCTACAGGCGCAACGTCTCAAGGCTGTACAGCTACGCTATCAACTTTTTCCATGGCAAATATTTTGATAAGTTCAGTTCTTTAGTTTCACTACTTCGTGCCATGTTCAGAACTCAGACACGCCATGCCACTTCGACAGGGTCAAATCATTCTCATTTCCACATTTCCAGCTGTAAGGAGAATGTTCCACTTAGACAGCTTTTACCCAAGTACTGCTACTTTGTAATCTACCTAACGCCCATAGCCCAGAGGTAGAATCGCCGACTGACGCGAATGCGGTTGGGTTTCTAATTCTGGTTTAAAAGCAATCGGCGTCTAACCGTACTGATGGGTCTTACCGTACTAACCGTATATATACACTCATGATCAAACTTTTAAGACCATTTAAAAAGAAATTATTTATTTACAGATAGATTTTGAATTCCTCCCACTTAAGGTTACCAATACTACAATCTAAAAGGTTATGGAAACAAAAAGCTACATCCCAAACATTTTATTTAGAAATTTACATTTTTATAAAATGAGGCGACTTACACATGATCAAAATTATAAGACCAGGGACAAAAATTCTACGAAATTGTACAAAAAGTGTATGAAAACATTCAACAACCAAATTTAATAATGAGTTATACCTCCACTGCTTTTGATGACTTCAAAAATTCTGTCGGGCATGCTAGAAATAAGCGTTTCCATTAAGGTGTGGGGGATGTTGCTCTAGCTTCTGAAGATGGCTTCATGAAGTTCATTTTTTGTTGAATATTGTTTGCCATTTCGATAAATATCACTTGTCATCCATCCCCAAACATTTTCAATTGGGTTCAAGTTCGGTGAGCATGCAGGATGTCCCAAGAGATGGACCCCATTTTCTTGTAGAAAGGTCAAGGTCCATCTTGCAGCGTGTATTGCAGCATTATCCTGTTGGAATAACCATCCATCCCCACACAAACGATGGCCCTCCGTCATCAAAGATGCTTTTTGTAGCATGCTAACATAACCAGCCGCTGTCTGACGACCCTGCACCACCTGGAGCCCCATCGTTCCTCTGTAAGAAAAGGAACCCCATACCATTAGGGACTCTCTACCGCTATGACGTGCAGAGAAAATTTCAGGAGGCATGTTTTTGTTATGCCAATATCGTTGAAAGCCATCAGGACCATCTAGATTGAATTTTTTCTCATCAGAAACAGGAATTTCTTCTACTTCTCAACGTCCCATGTTTAGTATTCATGACCAAACTTTAAGCAGTCCACCTTGTGACGTGGAAGCAGCCGAGGAATTTGTTTATGCTTTTTATTTACCATGCCTTTTTGTCGTAAATGTCGTCTGATGGTTACGGGACTGCAATCAGCATCTATGACTGCCTTAATTTGACGAGAAGAAAGTCCCCCATCTTTCATAACAACTCGTCTTATTCTCCTACTCAATGCAGGAGAAATTTTGGGGGGGCCTATCAGAGGATTTTGCTTTTCCATAATTCTCACTGTTCTTTAGAAAGTTGCAAATCACAGTTTTACTGCGATTTACCTTAGCTGAGATCACCCGCTGTGACAAACCTTGCTTATGGAATTCTAGAATTCAAAAACACTCAATTTCGATAAGTTTGTTTGCTTTCGGCATGGTAACACCTTTACGCAGTGATTGCTAATCTCTAAGTAAACTAAAAACATTGGAATTACCATAGATCTAACAATTTATATCCCTGGTCTTATAATTTTGATCATACGTAAATCGCCTCATTTTATAAAAATGTAAATTTCTAAATAAAATGTTTGGAATGTAGCTTTTTGTTTCCATAACCTTTTAGATTGTAGTATTGGTAACCTTTAGTGGGAGGAGTTTAAAATATATCCGTAAAAAAAATTATTTTTAAAGATTTTTAAGTGATCTTAAATTTTTGATCGGAAGTGTATATATATATAAATATATATATATATATATATATATATATATATATATATATATATATATATATGAGTATAGTGACTATACCAAGCTGTTTGTGGATGACACGCCTGTAGTCGCTTACTTAGGAGCATCACGCTAATATGTAATATATGATCTACTAAGGTAACAGAACTATTGAAAATCAATCTGAAGAAAAAATGTTATCCATCTACTTCGTACTTACCTCTGTTTTAACTCAATCGCTTTTGCGTAACTTGGAAGCACTCCAAGACATTAACTGTCAATGTTGAGTTTTTCTTCTGATGCCGAGCCTGGACAAAGAGATAGTCAAAAGACTGCTTTATGGAAAATGAAGATTGCGATATGTACAAACAAGAAATTCATGAAAGACGATTATGTTTACACACAGACTTACGGCTGCATCGCGTTAAAACACCAGTTCCTGTACAACTACGAAAGTTAATCATCACCGAGCCTTCTCAGTACCAAAATCGGAGACCACTTTGGAATACCAGGTACTGTAAGCTAATATGTGAGCGTGTTGTAATCGATAATGGCTCGGTATTTTAATCAGGAAGCTGAGTTCCAATTCCAGTTTGGTTCATCATTTTCACTTACGCGTAAATACTCTTGGGAAAGGCATGAATCCACCTCTTTTCCTTCCAGCTATGGATTAATTACTAAGTCTTGTATCAGTAAATCATTATTATCACAAGAAAGTCTTACAATATAAAATTTTTTTTAGCTTTTAGTAACTAGCACTGGGTTGATAAACCGTAGAAAATGAACCAGTTAATCAAGAGTCAATGACTACCTATCCTCCATATCTCCATAATCTTCACTTCTTACCATCTCCTGTTTCATTCATATCACCATCATATTCATCATAAATATTTTAAAAGTAACCCTTTACCTTGAGTGGCTCTCAGGCTTTGTGTTAGTTGAACGTCAGTAAAAATCCGTCTGCCTGGTTACAGTCGAACGCGTTTACAAGAGATTGCATATTTATCTGGTGAACGATACAAGATGTTCATTTATGTGGTGATAAATCGCCGAGTGGTGTAGGATGTGAATTGTGGTTCATTTCCCACTCGTGGAACTCTCTTCTCTTTACTTACTTCAAAAATTTAAATGCAACGACAATCGTCATCTTCTATTCTCTTGATTTTTTTGTTCTTTCCCCAATCCTCCCTATTCTCAGTCTTTTCTTTCTGTAACCGGGAATGTGTCAAGTGGTGTAGGGTGTGAGTAGGATATCGGTTCAGAATGATAAATCGAAGAGCCGAGGTCGAATTCTAGTCAAATTCGTTTCATTCACTTACACACAAATACCCTTTGGAAAGATAGGAATCCATCTCTTATCCCTCCAGCTATGTGTTGAATAGCAGGACAGATTGGATTGGTTGGCAACTGGTCTATCGCAGAAAGTAATGGTAACCTTATTCTTCTATGAGCCATGTCCCCTCAGGACGTAGGCGATCATGCCTTTCCACGTCTCCCTATCTCTGGTAGCTCTTTGCTCGCTTTCTCTTGTTACTCCACCCAAACCCGCTCTGCCATCCACCTGCTCAGGCCCTTCAAATATGTTATCCGCTGCTTTCCCCTGTCTCTCTTTCCCTCTATCTGACCTGTGAATATCCGATTTTCCGTGCCTTCTTTCTTCATCACATGTCCTAAGAACTTCAGCTGTCTCTTCCTGGCGCTCAGTATTAATTTTCTTTTAGTTTACATCCTTTCCAAAACCTCATAACTGCTCACATGCTCGATTCATACATCACTTCTTTAGAACCACATTTCAATTGCTTCACGTTTTTACTTCATCTTTGATCATATTCACCAGCATTCAGTGCCATATTGAAGGACAAACATCACATAGCAACCCAGAACTCTCTTCTTTGTTTCTAGCGAAATTTTCCTGTCTCTTTATACTCTGCTCAGCTTCTGGAATGCGTTCTTGGCCATTCCGATTTGCCTTTGGATCGCACTTTCCGTCTTCTGTTAGAACACTTCCAAAGTACTTAAATTCCCTTGCTTGATTTTAGTATCCCCAACTTGTAATTGGCATTTTGGACTCCTCTGTTTGCTGATGGTCATACATTATGTTTTCTTGTAGTTTATTTGTAGTCCTTTCTTTTTACTTTCTTCGTCTACCTTTTTAGGATGTATTGTTGTTTTACTTCGGGAAAATCTTCTCTCTTTCGAAACATGATTACCCAAGCGTGTATCACGAACGGAAATCAACTAACAGAACACCCTGCTTATTAGTGGCATTCTCGCTTTACTTCGGGTGAATTCTTTTTTAATTCACCAGTCGTTGGAAGTGATTTACATGCAAGAATAGGGAGAATTGAGGAAAGGAGAAAAGATTAACGGTACTCAAGAAGACAGAAGATGGCGATTTGTGTTGCATATTCTTCCTTATTTATTTCGTTTTGCTGCTTCTAGTGTTTCCTTAAAACCGAAGTTGTCAGATGTCTCTATGGAATTCCCTACGAGGGACAATCTCTTCTAAAGACAACCTTTAAGATGAGAATAAAATGCAATTAGAAGTCGCATTGAAATATCGAAAGATGCCTTTCTCAAATTAAGCAAAATCTTTAAAAAAAATAAGAGTTTTTTCTTTAGAAACAATTTAATATACCTCCCTAAATCGCAGTGAATGCTGGACACTTTCCTCAAAGATGAAGAACGAAGTTGAGGCAATAGTCATGTAGTTCTATAGAAAGATGGTGAAAAACGCATTTATCTAACACATGAGCTAAAACGAAGCTCTAAAAAATTGTAAGCTAAAAGACACATATTCAAAATTAGAAAGGGCTAACATTTTTAGAAAATATTATGAAGAAGGGTGGCTTGGAAAATATAATACTCACATAAATTATTCAAGAAAGGCAGTATGGAGAAAATACACTAGGGATCATTAGGGATAGGGTGATGTGGAAGTTCATGATCGCCTACGTCATGAAGAGACACGGCACATAGAAGAAGACGAAGCCTTGGATAGTAACCAGTCTATCGCAAAAAATAATGGCAACCTAGTGTATTCTTTCTTATTACCCTATCAAAGCCCCGCTCTGTCATAAAGTTGCTCAAGCCCATCATGTACGTTACGCGTTGCCAGCCTCTCTTTTTCTCTATCTGATCTGTGAGTATCAGACTCTCCAAGCATAAGGAAACATTTGGTATTTCCCTATAAGGAAACATTTGGTATTCATTGACTGAGCAGTCAGTACTGCTTTCATTTGAAATTTATAAAATATTTCTCTTAAAAAAGTTTTCAGGAAAATATTTCTTTCAAGGCTTGTTTTCATACTGTATCAAATATGATACGAATGGCCCTAGAGGTTTAATCTCAGTCTGTTTATCTATCTATCTATCTATTAACCCTCTAGGACCATTCGTATCATATTTGATACAGTATTTCCCTATAAGGAAACATTTGGTATTTCCCTATAAGGAAACATTTGGTATTCATTGACTGAGCAGTCAGTACTGCTTTCATTTGAAATTTATAAAATATTTCTCTTAAAAAATTTTTCAGGAAAATATTTCTTTCAAGGCTTGTTTTCATACTGTATCAAATATGATACGAATGGCCCTAGAGGGTTAAAGATTGCCTCAAGAAGAGATTTTTCCGTCGTAGGCAATTCCATAGAGTCGTCTGACGATTTCGGTGTTAAAGAAACCCTTGAAGAGACAAAAAGAAATTTTTAAAAAGTTATGCAACCCAAATCGCCATCTTCTGTCTTCTTCGGTGCAGTTGATTTTTGTCCTTTCCCCAATTCTCCTTATTCTTGCGTGCAAATCACTTCCAACAACCAAGGCTATAGAAACCAATCTGTCCTGATATTCAACCCATAGTTGGTAAAGAAAATTTGTGCGTAAATGAATGCAACGAATTCAATTTGAATTCGACGCTGCGATTTCTTGTTCCGAGCCGATATCCATAGCACCACAACACACAAAGGGCAAGAAATTAAACAAATATAACGGAGAACTTACAGTAATGCCCTGTAGTTTCTTGTTATAAATCCGATTTCTTAGATATGAGAATTCGATTATTATTGGAAAATATTTCTTCTGTTTTAAATTCATCTTTTTATGTTTTTTTTTCTTATTTTATTTATTTCTAAAGTTAAAACTTGGAGAGATTTAGTTCCTCAAACCATAATTTTTAAAAAAGTTTGCGACCGTGTCGCGCACGGCGGTATTTAGCTGTTGCTTAATAATCTCTTAAGGGAATTTGACCGCTTGGGATCAATAAATTTTATCACAGCGATAGAAGCGGAAAAACTATAATTCTTGATAACAGTTTCATAATGCCAAAAACTAAATATCCATCCTCGCTCTTGCTCCGATGTCCCTTACTTTTTTGTCTGTCTTTATTTCACTTTATTTTTATCGTCTGCTTTTATTCCCTTTCTCCTTTTCGTGTTCTTTAGAGCTCCTATTCCTTTTCTTCTACTTTTTTTTACTTCTTCTCATTAACTGTACACTGCTGCTATATTTCATTTTAACTTTTCCTTCTCCTTTTCTATTACCTTCCTCTACCTGCCGCTTTGCTTCTTCCTCTTCTTTTTTTTCTTCTCGATTTCTCTCTATTATTTCGATTCCTCTTCCTCGCACATTTTCTCTCTCGTCTTCTTTTTATTTTTATTTTTCTCTTTAATATCTGTATATGTTTTTTTTTTCACAGCCCTATTTCTTTTCTCCTCCGCCTCTTCAATTTTTTTCTTGTTTTATTCTTTTCTTCTTCTCTACCACTTTTTTTCTATCATAGTTTTTACTCCTTGTCCTGCTCCTCTTTTATCTTTTTCTTTTTCTTCCCTCTTCTCTCTTCTGGTTCTCTCTTTTTCTTATACTCTTCTTCCTTTTGTTTTTCTTTCCTTTTTCTTTTACTCTTCTCCTTCTTCCCTTTCTTTTTTATTCCACTTTGCTTCTTTTCCTCGTCGTCTTCTTTCTTATTCACTCCTACTCCTTTTCTTTATTCACCTGTACCCCCTTCATTCTCCTACTACTACTACTTCTTAACTTCTCCTTTTTTCCTTCTGGTTTTCTTTTTTCTTCTTTTTTTTTTTTTTGTTCATATTCTTCTTCTAATACACTTCTCTTATTTCTCTTCCTCTCCTTCTCTCTTCTTTCTCTGCTTCTTTTCCGACTAAAAGAAATATTCGAATTTTTTTGGCAAAAGGATAATGCAATTAGTCGTGAAAGAAGCTAACACCAAAGGGAGATAAATTAGTTAGTGACGCAGTTGTTTGCCGAGCATATTAATGCAATGGACGCATTGCAATTGAAAATTATTTTCTCCGCGACAACTGCAAATTATTCAGGCGTGGACCGGGAAACAAAGCACGGATATAAACCCCATAAATCATCAACTTGAAAGGGAAAAAACAAAGAATAGAGACAAAAAAGCAATACAGAAAGTGTGCGATTTCGACTCAGCGACTTTTTATAAGAAGCCAAACTGGAATATTGAAAACAACACATGACAAATGAATGAAAAATGAATTTTTCTTAATCAGCTTCGATTCGGAATAACCCGCGGTTGTCTCCTTTAAAACTCAGGTTCGAATTGATTTGCTAAGATTGTGATTTCTGATATCATTGAACATAAATGTCTACTGTAAGAGAAGAGTTTACGAAAACCATTTGCCATCAGAAAATCAACCATTTAGCCTAGACACTTCAGTTATTTGTCATATGTGACACACGCTTGAATAGGCAGAGGATCTTCCTGTAGTAGGTTGCCATTACTTTCTGCGGTAGACCGGTTGCCATCAATGGTATAGCAGCCAATCTGTTCTGCTATACAATCCATAGCTGGAGGCAGAAGAGATAGAATAATACCTTTCTCAAGGGTACTTGTACGTGAGTGAAATTGTCGAAAATTGATGTCACGAGACAAGCTTGCTAACCATAATACCACGTCGATGCGACATTTGATTTTCTAATCGTATCTTAGACGTGACATGAGGCCGAAAATATAGTGCACCCATCGATAATCTACTGAGACATGCTTGCTAATCATTGCACACCTCCTGGACATTCGAAAAACTGAATACTATAGGGACATCGACTCCTGGATTATAAGTCCCTGAACAATTGCTCCTCTTCTAAATATTGGATACTACAGGATCTTCTTATCCTGGATTATCGACTCATGGACATATGGTTCGAATGATTTGATAGTCGAGATAGTCGACTACAACATTTTGTCATTTCGATGTTTGAAAAAACACAGACTTGATTCTACCAACAAATTCTCAGGATATCATGAACAGAACATATGAGCCACGATGTAGTATATAGATAAATAGAAATTGCAATTAACAATGAAACGTATACTCACATTCAGAAGAGGACATGTAAGGAATTAAACGACCGATAATTAAGAAACATAAAAATTTTGTTACAAAGTAAAGGGCAAAAACTCTATGGAATGTCAGTCGTCTGTTGCGTTGTGAGGCATTACTGGATCCCAATGCTACTATATAAAATGGTAACAACTGAAAGGACCATTTCTTTTTCTCATTCATTTTATTAAGAATGACCGGTGGTAGCTTGGATTCTAATAGGCAGTAGGAGGAATGACGTAACAGAAATGTATGTCGCACGTTGGCTAAGAGTTCCTTGAGTGGTCTTGGCCAGTTGCTAATCTGGCTGTGGGAGGTGTATCGACGTTTGCTGATTTCTGTTGAACTTGGGCCGTTTTGAACATATATCCCAAACCCAGACAAAAGCAATTCATCACCCACGCCCACGAAGCACTCTAGCCAATCCATAACTATTCTGACCCTGACCTTCGCAAACTGTAATTCTTCCTATATGGCAATGAATTTTGGAAAAATACCTCATAAATGAAGAGAAGGATTCGGTCACCAGAAATTTTTTTTTTTTTTTTTTTTTTAATCATATCACCCCAAGCAAGGCGGTAACGCCACTGATGTGCAGGGGGCTACATAAGGGTAAAAAGAATGGAAAAGAGAAAGCCGGAAACCACATCCTAAACAGGAAACAAGGGATGAGCCTCTTCACCTGTTCAATAGATGTGGGTGGAGTGTGAACCGGGCGATAGTTTAGTCTATCTACTCCAATTCGGTCTACAGAAGAATTCTGAAAAGGATTAAATAAAATGAAAACAAAACGTAACTTTTTTTATCTTTACGATAACCTTGACCCTGTACAAGATCCAAGAGTCACTCGCGGTAGATGGTTGCATAGTAAGACGCACAGTTTATGGGAATATGATAATGGTCAATTTTAGATTTCAACATGCTAATATTGTCTTGATCTGGAAAGTATCATCTTAGGATTTGGTTCTGCAAAGCAGTGGTTCGTTGGAAGAAGCATTTCTAATTTAGTTTGTCAGAGTACTTTCCATGGAAATAGCGATAGAACAGTGCGAGGCTTGCTACGCTTTGCCTTTGAAAATAACTTTATAAGGTGTAAATTTATCGCCAACAAGAACGAAGAGACGCTTTTGGACTCCGTGGAGACTGGAAAGTGGTGGCAGCAGTACTCCATTTTGGGCCTAATCTGGTACTTGTGAGTGAAGGTAGAAGATAAGAGGAGGGGGTCTAGTATTTACTAGAACGGTACAAAGAAACCGATCGTTTGTCCAGCATCTTTAGTGATGGCTCGTATGTACGAGTACCACTTGAGGTCTGGGTTAAGCATAAGTCCCAATAACGGTTCAAGGAACGGGGACTCCCTGAGAGAACACCCGTTCATCGCGATAGAATAATATTCATGATGATGGCATGTCACTAGTTTATATTTCGAATCAAAACGTAACAGTAGTAATTTTCGAAGCACATAGCCAAAAAAAATGGTTTAGAGAATTTGATACTCACAGGAAGGTAAAAGGGACAGAGGTAAACAGTGGGTAACTTTAAAGAACTTGTGCAAATGGGTAGAAGAACAGAGAATGGGAAGGATAACTAAAAGACATTATATAGACCTACAGAGGTTAGGAAGCTGTGAAGAATCATGATCGTCCTCGTCCAAAAGGAACACGGCACATGAGAAGAGAAGATAACAAGTTAGGAAGAATTCAGTAAAATCATAATATTATTGGTATATACTATGTGTGTGTCTTCTGTTTCAGGTTTATTAAACAAATTTTATGACGGATTTTTTATGTGTAATTATCATTATTATATACCTTCAACTTCAGGATTAAGTATCTTGACATGGTTAAGTGACTTGCGTGCCCCTATGACCAAGGGAGCCATACTGAAATTACCAACCTGGCGAGACAGGTCAATTGGTAAGAGCTCGACAAAACCTTTGTCACCCAAAGGTGTAAACCTCAATGACAAAAAATGGAAGTAGGCAGCAGCACTATAGTTGTATTGATAATCAAACATCGACAAACGGAAACGTTAGCTTGATATGCAGTGATCGATGCCAAATGATAAGTCGCACAGTGAACTACAACGATATCGATCAACCAATTTCAGTTTCTAGATGAATACATGGTTGCTAATAGGAATTCTGGCCAATACAACTGAATTGCATATTTATGATATAAGTGTCAATATTTATGATATAAGTGTCGATATTTATAATATAAGTGTCAAAACAACTAATACACGACCTGGCGCTACAGAAAAGAATGGAACAAACTAGATGATGCTGCTCGAGTTCACTCGAATTAAAAAAGATGGATTTACCTTAAAAATTTACCTTCTTAAAAATGACACGATTATTTGAGCAATTCGGGAATCGAAACTTATTTATAAATGGAACTTTGACTGTGTGTGTGTCCGTTACCTATAGAATCCGAAACAGCTGAACCGATTTTCTTGAAAATTTACACAGTTGTACTATAAGCGTCTGCGAGTGTTCTTAGCTAGGTTTTGTGTCGAGGTACCCTCGATAAATATCGAAAATCGATAATCGAAAAAATCGGGTTATAGAAGGAGTGGTCCGATTTTAATCAAAATTGATACACTCATAGACAAAGACATAAGAAACGATGTTCAGAAGTTTCAAGGTTGCAGTTCTTACAATATTGCAGAAAATCGATAATACATACATACATACATACATATATATATATATATATATATATATATATATATATATATATATATATATATATAAGGAAAGATGTTTGTGTGTGTGCCTGTTTATCTATCTGTATGTCTGTATTTTTTTTTCAGCCCTTTTATTTTAGTTTTTGCTTCGGGTTTGGCTCTAAGTAGGTATAATTGTAGTTCTTAGTCTCTGCCATGATACCATTTACTCAGAAGACTTATTTAGCCTTCAAAATTCAGTTTACAACGAAAAAAACTTATTTGATATCGATACCAGGAAATCAAAATTTGATTTACATCCATTCATTTTTCTTTCAGTCTACGGTTTTGCTTTAACTGAAAACAACTATTGCTTTTTAGTCCTTCGTGCCAACGTCCAAAGAGTCTAAGCTCCAGGACCATGGATTAGTTTTAAAGCTTTCATTACATCCGAGCAACGCCGGGCTATACTGCTAGTTTATCATTATATTTATAAAATATCAAAATTGTACTTTTCTCTGGAATTCTTACGTTCAATAATACCTGAATAACGGTCACCGATATAAAGAGATTAAAAAAGACCATTCAAACATTCCATCATTCTGTCAGTTAAATGCCATACATGAAACCCGCTTGGGCAATCATGTCTCTTTCGAGACATGACTGATTGGGCAGAAGATTTTCTCACAGTCGGTTGCCATTACTTTCTGCGGTTGACTGGTTGCCAAACAAGACTATAAAACCTAATCTGTCCTGCTGTTTAACCCATGTCTAAAGAGAGAAGCTATGGATTAATACCTTTCCCAAGGGCATTTGCGCATAAATAAATAGAACGAATTCAAATGGAATTCGAACTCTGTTCTCCGATTTCTCGTTCGATATCCACTGCACAACAGCGCACATCCAAACAGTCTATGCCACATCCCAAACAAATCAACTAGTAAATAACAGCATTCCTTCTTTCACTCCAGAAGCTAAAGAACATATCATGACGATACCTAAGCTGATGAAATACGTACTTAACAATGATTTTCAAAAACTGAAAATCCTCTTTTTTCTATTCTTTTAATCGTTTCACCCCAAGCAAGACGGTACCGCCACTCATGCACAGGGGGCTACATTAGAGCAAAAGTTTAGGCAAGAGGAGAGCGAAGAGAAAGACGGCCCAGCTGCAGTGGGTGTCAGAGAAAGAGCAAGAGAAGTACGGAATCACAGGTGTGAAGACACAAGAAATATGACTCAAGATAAACCTTTTCAAAACAGAAACTGTGATCTAAAATTAGAATGAAAACAGTGATGACATATACCATGTATCCATCAATACAAGACACCAGAGTCATTCAATAAATAGGGTGAATTTTTATAAGGTGAATTTTTCTAATACAGATAGAAGCTTATTCTTGTATATATTTTTATTTTTCAACGTGGTCTCCCAGCAGTGTCACACACTTTTCCCATCTGTGCACAAGCTTCCATATTCGCTCAGGTTAAAAATCATTGTATTTATGTCTCAGCCAATCGCTCACAGCACTTTTGACTTCATCGTCACTTTCAAACTTCGTGCCTTTCATGAACACTTTCAAGGGACCAAACAGATAAAAGTCGGACGGGCAATGTCTGGGCTGTAAGGGCGATGAGGGAGCAGTTCCCAGCCCAGTTTGTGCTCTGCAGTAAGCATCTTTGGCACACACTGGCAGCTGATCTTGGAGTAGGCAAGGTCATCATGGACATTTTTGTGTGCTGCTCCAACAGATAGGCTCAAAGGCCTTGCAATGTCATCTACTGTCACCCTTCTCTCAGACTGAATGAGGTCATTGACTGATTCGATCACCTCATGAAACCTCACTTCTGTAGGCCTCCCAGGCCTGTCTTCATCTTCAACAATGTTCCGTCCTTCTTTAAACAATTTAGCCCACTTGTAGACATTTTTATTTTTGCTGAAACATATGGCACCATATTATGCTTAATATCCATCTTTGTTAATATCCAAACCTCTCAAAGTTTTTTTCAATCTGCAAAAAAAAATTAAATCTCTTTGAAAAAGAAGTAAAGGAAAAAAATTAAAAAAGCAAACTTCTATCTGTTTTAGAAGTCTTTATACCGAAAAATTCACCTTATTTATTGAATGACCCTCGTACAACTGCATGAATCAAGCAATCTTAGTCAACTGAATATTGCGATTGCTGGAGTTAATAGTACTCAGTCGTATTTGTCTCCACGGCCTTGGGGGTAATGACTTAATTCTCAATATACAACCCATTTCCGACAAGTACAACAGCGCAAGCCTCTCGTTGTTTCATGACAAATGCTCAGAGGAGTTCGGTTATTTGCAGCCAAGATCCATCTTTATATATCCAGAGGGTTGAATCACCTTACGCACAAATACCGTTGGAAAAAGTATTAATCCGTCTCTTTCCTCCAGTTATGGGTTACATAACTGGACAGATTGGGTTCTATAGCCTTGGCTGGTAACCAGTCTACCGCAGAAAGCAATGGCAACCTACTGCGGGATAATCTTCTGCCCAGTCAGTCATGTCTCTTTCGAGACATGATCGCTCAAGTGTGCATTACGTATGGCACTTAATTAACTGACTGACCTTAGTGCGATAAGTGTATGGCACTCAGTCTAGCTCAAGCTCGCTACAGAGTGTATTGTCTACCGAGACTAAATTGATTACTTGATTTCTATTTACGAATAAATATGATTGTGTCTGTGTGTCCCTCGGGGGGGGGGGGGCGTGTGTGTGTGTGTGTGTGTGTGTGTGTGTGTGTGTGTGTGTGTGTGGTTAAATTATTGTCCATTCTCCATTCTGTTTTCTCCTTACAAAGTCTGAGTAATCTTATTTGATCTCTCTGTCTGAGTTCTTCGTTTTTGTTTCTGTAAAGTGCATCAAATAGAATCAATAAATGGAGAACAATACAATAAAACCTCCGTTGAAGGACCGGGGAAAAAATGTCCCACCCAAACACGTCTTTGAGCACGACGTCCACTAAAAGCTTACGAATAAAGACGATGTCTGGACAGCTTACGTAGGGAGAAGCGATCGAGGTCGGTGTGAATCAGGGACACCGGAAGTCGTCAATCTATCTCATCTGCTTCCGTTTCGGAAGCCACCGTTTTTATAACCCCTGCTGTGTGTGTATTCTTTTCACAAGTTTAATTCATTCTTTGTCTCTCCAAAGATAAAGCACACATTGAAAATGTATTTCTTCTTGCAAGATCACTGGTATAAATCAATAATGATTTTTTCTCTAAGTTTAAGGAATCTTATTTTTATAAGGTGTCTTTGAAGCGAGATTGAATTAATTCTTTTTAAAACTCGTGGTTTTATATAGCAAACCTGAACAATGCGCGCTAATGTTTCTAAAGTTATTTTTCTATACACGACTTTTGAAAGTTTGTGTTGATATAAATTGTAACATATTGGAATGTTCAAACAGAAGTCAGTCAGTTAAGTGCCATAATTGTTACAAGCTTTGGACGATCATGTCTCGAAAGAGACATGACTGACTGGGCAGAAGATTATCCCGCAGTAGGTTGTCACTGCTTTCTGCGGTAGACTGTCCTGTTATTTAACCCATAACTGGAGGGAAGAGAAAAATTAATACCTTTCCTAAGGATATTTGCGCGTAAGTGAGTGCAAGCAATTCAACTGGAATTCGAACTCAGCTCCCCTATCTCTCGTTCCGAGTCGATAACCACTGCACCACAAGATTGTTGCTTTCGGGTATCAATTCTTAAAAATGTTATTTTGATTTGTAAACCTGAGTTCATACATAACAAGACCAAAGAGTCATTCAAGGCAGAGAATGTGATGGCCGTATCTAGGTCTGCTGCTAAGAAAGTTGGTTCACTGTGCCGTGCTAGACAATTTTTCTCTCCTGAATCTTACATATTTGTAGGTCTACCTTTCATCCATGTTTTGAATTTTGCTGCCACATATGGTTTGATGCTCCTGCTGTATATTAAGTGATTCTTGATAAAATCCAAAAAGAACAAAAAATATTATTGGACCTGACCTGGCATCTCAGCTGCGATCGCTTTCTCACGGCCGTAATGTAGCCTCCCTGTGCCTTTTCTATAAATACTTTCAGGGCAATTGTTCAGATGAAGTATTCGCTGTGGTGTTTAGACTTCATGAATATAAGTGTAATTCAATATTGGCGGCAATATCTCATCATTTACGGTTAAATCATAACAGTAAATTCTGTGCTAACAGTTTTTATCCTCACACTTTTCGCTTATGGAACTTCCTTCCAGCTACATGGATATGCGTTGTGGTTTAATGAATATCGACTCGGAATCGGAAATCGGTAAAGCCGAGTTCGAATCCCAGTTGAACTCATTGCTCTCACTTACACGCAGGTAACCTTTGGAAAGGTATGAATCCATCTCTTCTCACTCTATCTATGGATTAAATAGCAAGACATATTGGGTTCTATAGCCTTGGTCGGTAAACGGTCTACTGGAGAAAGAAATGGTAACCTACTACAGGAAAACCCTCTCTCCATTCACAGATCGAAAGACACGTGATCGCCAAAGAGTGTAACACGTATAGCAATTAACTGACTGATTTCCAGCCAACTTTGACTTTCAAAAACATAAATGTAATGTTAATCCTTATCTACTGTCTTCATTAGTACTTTTCTTCCATTGATCTCAGTCTTCAGTAATGTATTTGTATATACTTCTGAGATGACGTAGTATTTACACTATTTATATTGTTCGGACTATTTTCCTCATCTTTATTACCATGTTTACGACGTTTCGACCGTTCTACTCTCCGCCTTTCTTCAGGTGCTAGGAATTTCGAACTGAACTCTTTATTACGATCACTGGGGTATATAGTATGGCCTAGGGAATATGGGTGTTGATTAAATCTAGTGACTTGACCAAAGAGTTGATATACCCCAGTGATCGTAATAAAGAGTTCAGTTCGAATTTCTAGCACCTGAAGAAGGTAACAATGTAAAACGCCTTAATAATGTTTCCCTATTTTTTTTCTAGCACCTGAAGAAGGCCGGAACGTACAACGGCCAAAACGTGGTAAACATGGTAATAAAAATAATGGTAATAGACTGAACAATGTAAACAACCTTAATAATGTTTCCCTATTTTTTTTCTAGCGCTCGAAGAAGGCCGGAGTGTACAACGGCCAGAACGTGGTAAACCTGGCAATAAAGATAAGGGTAATAGTCCGAACAATGTAAACAGCCTTAATAATGTTTGTCTATTTTTTTCTAGCACCTGAAGAAGGCCGGAGCGTACAACGGCCAAAACGTGGTAAACATGGTAATAAAGATAAGGGTAATAGCCCGAACAATGTAAACAGCCTTAATAATGTTTGTCTACTTTTTTTTTGCTTTTTCTTTCACTATCAGTAATCCTTAGTGTCTTAGTGGCTTTATTACCTTACATGAATGATATGATTAAAAAGTAGTTACAACTTAGCTAATGAGTCTCGCAGGCCACACGGATAAACATTCCAACACGAGTTAGACATAATTTTCGTTCTGTTATATTATTAGCTTTCTTATTTTGCCGAAATATTTTTCACTTACACCGAATAAATTACTCAGCCTGTTTAGTTCTTTTTTCGTTTGTTTCAGCTCACCTTATTAATTTTCCCGCCATTGCTTTGATCTTTCTCTCTATGTACCCTACAACCAAATTTCAGCTAATATGGTGTGGTTAATATAACTTAGCTGCAGTCGTTTTCTCTCCCTACCCTTGAGGTAGAAGCCAGTGCCTCCATCTTTCCGCAATATATGAGAGACAGAAACACAATATAATTTTTTTTTTCATTATTTTTAGCCATACGTCTACACAGGGTGAAATTTTTAGCTTTAAAACAACATACTATGCCGTCCCAAAGTTTTCCAGTGTCGCATGAATAACATATTACAGAGAATATTTCATCAAAACGTATCTGAGCAAATTTTGCGGCTAAAATAATGGCTGGATATAAAAAGCACATTCGAAGGCCGATTATATTTGTATATTTCCTGTAACGCATCGTGCGGTCAGTAACAAACGAAGGTCTTCTGAACCGTATTTTCTCTTACTTCTGAAAGAGATGGTTTGTGGGATTTTTTATGGGGTGGGGGTCGGTAGTCATCGCTATGAATTACTGTCAAGATTTTCTAAAGTGCATAGAATGTAGTTAACCTCACACAACCCAAGGATACATTTTATAGTCTCCTCTCTCTGTCTGTCTGTCTCTCTCTCTCTCTCTCTTTCTCTCTCTCTCACTCTCTCTCTCTCTCTCTCTCACGCACACACACACACACACACATGCACATTCACACGCGAGAGAGAGAGCGTGTAGTTATGCTCTTGCTCCACAAAGAATCGAACCAACATGGTGGATATGTAAATTTGATTGATTCGTTTTTAACGGCTTATCAACCTTTTGCAGGTTTATTTAACGCTAGAAAATATTTTAGATTGTAAGAATTTTTTTCAGGAGATGATAATGTGTTACGGATACAGGTCTTACAAATTAACTCATAGCTGGTGGGAGAAGATGAGGAGTCATACATTTTTCAAGACTATTTGCGCGTAAGTTAATATAACAAAACCAACGAGAATTGAAACTTGGCTATCCGATTAACAATTCCGAGCCATTATCGATTACACCACCCTCACATCCACGCTTACAGCACCTGGTTTTCCTAAACCTGACCAGACTCAACGTTACTTATTTTCCGTGATCGCGCGGGGAACTGGGGTTTCAACGTTAATCGGCCGTAATCTGTGTGTGAACCTAATCGTCTTTCATGAAGTTCTTGTTTGTACATGATATCACAATCTTCATTTTCCATAAAGCAGTCTTTTGACTATCTTTTCGTCCAGCCTCGGCATCGGAAGACAAAATCCAACGTCGACATTTAAAGTCTTGGAGTGCTTCCAAGTTACACCAAAGCGACTGAGGTGAAATATAGATGATAAGTTCGAGGTAAGTGGATAACATTTTTCCTTCAGACTGATTTTCAATAGTTCGGTGGACTTAGTAGATCATATATTACATGCTAGCGTGACATCCCTAGGTGAACGACTACAAACATGTCATCCACAAACAGCTTGGTACAGTCTGAATAGCTTACATATACATAAGTGAGTGTATCTGTGTGTGTGTGTGTGTGTGTGGGTGTGTGGGTGTGTGTGTGTGTGTTAAGTTCAAAGGTTTCCTTAGAAAAGCTTTTTCGTCGGTGGAATCAATCTTTCATTATAAAAAAGAATTTTGCTAAAGTTTTCCCTCATAAATAAATAAACGTTCAGAATCCGGTTTTCATCTATCGCCCGGTTCACACTCCAGCCACGTTTATTGAACAGGTGAAGAGGCTCATGCCTTGTTCCCTGTTTAGGATGTGGTTTCCGGCTTTCTCTTTTCAAATCTTCTCACTTTGTTTTTGGGTTTTTTTTTTCAATTGGAGGAGATAGATCTATCTATCGCCCGGTTCACACTCCACCCACGTCTGTTGAACAGGTGAAGAGGCTCATCCCTTGTTCCCTGTTTAGGATGTGGTTTCAGGCTTTCTCTTTTCCAATCTTTTTACTCTTATGTAGCCCCCTGCGCATCAGTGTCGTTACCGCCTTGCTCGGGGTGATATGATTTTAAAAAATCCTCTCATCAGGATTAAGATAAATAAATTAAACTAATAATACTTTATTTCTCATCATTGGGCACTTAGTTTACCAAATATACTTCAGTTGGAAGATTTTTAATAAGTTAATTAAAAATCGAAAACTGAAAAAGTACAAAAAATAAAAACAAGTATTTTTTTATAATCATATCGCCCCAAGTCAGGCAGTTTACTGCCACTGGTGCGCAGGGGGTTACATAGGAGAAAAGTTATGAGAAAGAGTTACAGATTATAGTGGGTGTCAGGAAGTGGGTAAGAGAAGGATGATAATGTAAAGTAAACGGAGAAAGAAGCATGAGAGGATGCATGTCAGAGAGATAGGAGATGAGTATTGACTTTACATTTAAATTTGTGGAGATTGTATCTTTTGGGGAATCGAGTAAAAATCAATCAGTCAGTCAATAAACAATGTAAATAATAAAAAATAACAAATTATGAATGAACACACAAACACAAATAAACTTAATAACAATTAACAACAAATAATAAAGCAACCAAGTGACGTGTTTTGTTTTGTTTTTGTTTTGTTTTGTTTTGTTTTAGGGGGTTGATTTTTGTTTTATATACATTTGAGGATACGATCTCTAAAGTTATAATTGTTTTTAATTTATGAATGATTTGTTTTTGCATTTTTTTTATTTTTGTTTTTTGTTTTTTGTGCGACTATCGCGAAGGGGGTGATAAGTCTGTATTTACTATTTGATTTTGCTAGTATTTTGGTATTGTTTGTGAGTAATTGTGAACGTCTGAAAAAAAATGTCTTCCTTGTCTGAGAAAGATTATTCGTAATTTGGAAAAGTCGATCATTAAAATTAATCAACCAAAAAATATCTGCTGTCTTTAATAATAATAATAATAATAATAATAATAATAATAATAATAATAATAATAATAATATATACAAAAATCCAAATGGTTGTTAAAACCAAGAGACTACCAACCAAAAGGCCTAAAAATTAAAATCCTTCAGCAGGAAAAAAAATTCCAAACTAAGCAAAAAGAAAAGACATAAATGTAAACCGTTTTATAAACAGCAAATTAAAGGGCTCAGCAACTAGATTATCGTGACAGAATAAAAATGTCTCACTGCGTCCATCTTCAACGAACTCGCTACTTAATTTTCCTGATCTAGTATTTAGATGACTAGTAGATATATATAGGGATGGACTTATATTTTCAATTCAATTCTCTTTATTGTTAATAGCTTAAATGTTCTATGTTTACTGTGTGTTAATATTTACTCTTTGATAATGGCTTATGTGAGCCGAAAGCTTAGACCCGATAAAAAATTCAACAAATACGGTGATTTTTTGTTGTCTTTCAACGACATCACCATCAAGTATATCAGGCGGTATGAACGGATCCTACACAAAATTAATAGACAAAACTTGTCTATATTATTCAATGAAACCTGCATTAATGAAAAAATGCTGCCAAAATACACACACAATATATATATATATATATATATATATATATATATATTGGCGTGGGCTGGTACTACCCAGTTTCGAGGACCAAAAGCGCCATGAAAGAAAAAACGGAAAGAAAATGTTATTTATTTACTTTGGGAAAGATTTCAAAAAATGAGATAAATGTCAGCGGGAATTCTCTAAGACTTCTGAATTCACCCTCTAGGCTGGTATATGTCCTTTTAACTATTTCAAATCACAAGGATATAAGGCTTAAGTTTCACTCGAGGTAGTGGGTCACTGAATGGAGATGATGAGAGTCTTACGCTTTGTTAATGTCAGTCAGTTAAGTGCCATACGCGACACACGTTTGGGTGATCATGTTTCTTTCGAGTCATGACTGACTAGGAAGATTTTCCCGAAGTTGGTTGTTATTTCTTTCTGCCGTAGACTGGTTGCCAACCAAGGCTATAGAATTCAATCTGACCTGCTATTGAACGCATACCTTGAGGGAGAAGAGATGAGTAAATACTTTTCCTAAGGATTTTTGCGCGTATACATCGAATTCAACTAAAATTTGAACTCTGCTTTCCGAATTCTCATATCGAGCCGATATCTCATGCATCACAACAGACATAGATCAAAAGATTATTTCTAGAACGTCAAGAAAGGTTCTGTGAAGGAATTTCGTACAGACGCTCACCAAGATCATAAAGAGCTTCACTGGCAGATTTCACAATGTTCAAGGCACAAAGTAAATGCCCCCCCCCCGCACCAGCAGCGCTAACCCCGGCCGTTTGGGAATTGTTTACTCGTAGCAAGTCTACTCTGATACGTACACCAAACCAGACAAACAACAAAATGATTTTGCACGTCGGCAGAAGGTCACTTGCATAACCGAATAACACTGCGCAATGTTCCATCGCATAATCGTGTCATCGATGTCTAAATTAGGCATTGCTGTTAACCCGTTAACCCTCTAGGGCCATTCGTATCATCATTTGATACAGTATGAAAACAAGCCTTGAAAGAAATATTTTCCTGAAAAATTTTTTAAGAGAAATATTTTATAAATTTCAAATGAAAGCAATACTGACTGCTCAGTCAATGAATACCAAATGTTTCCTTATAGGGAAATACCAAATGTTTCCTTATAGGGAAATACTGTATCAAATATGATACGAATGGCCCTAGTGGATTAAGGAGAGTGCCTTTAGAACAAAACTTGTAATGGGTGGATGAACCGTATTCTAAGGGCAACGGTCATCTAGTATAGTGGCGTAGATCGGGCTCCATAGTAATCATATAGGATTGGTGAGCGGAGTGATCTCTGAACTAGAATTAACAAACAAGATAAACAGTTCTTCTTCTTCTTTCATGTGCGAAGTCCCTTGTGAGTATCAGACTCTCCAAGCAAGCCTTCCTTTTTCATTACGTGTCCCAGAAACTTCAGTTGTTTTTTCTGATGTTAAGCATCAGTTTTCCTTTCGTTTTCATTCTCTCTAAAACCTCGTCGTTGCTCCCATGTTTGGACAATGGTATCCTCAGCATCCTTTTTAGAACTACATTTCTTCTGCTTAGAGTCTTTCCTTCATCAGTGAGGAGATTGTCCAGCATTCGGTACTATATAGGAGGACATAAATCACATAACAGTTCAATACTTTTCGTTTCCAACGAAATTTTCCTGTCTACTTTGGATTTGGAATGAGTCCTTTGCCACTCTAATACGACTTCGGATCTCACTGTCGCAATTTCTGTCCGATGTTAGAACACTTCCTAGGTATTTGAATTTATGTACCTGCTTGATTTTAGTATCACCAACCAGTAACTGGCATTTTGAGTTCCTCTTTTTGCTGATGACTATACATTGACTTTTCTTTTAGTTTTAAGTTTACTACTTTCTCCTCGTTTTCCTTCGCTATATGACCGCCATAATCCTGGAGGACATCGGTTGTGGTTTGACAGTGGAGGAATAGATTCCACGAGTTCTAATTGCCTTAAAGACACTAGACATGGATGAATATCTCCCTGACTTTAATAAAAAGATATAAAGAACCTGGTTTGGCACTCATTTGGGTAGCGACTCTACGACCACGAACGGCCATTGGAGTGATAACGCCGTTTAATACCCAGTTCCAAAAGCAGGTTTTTTCTTTATACAATTGATAGTCTTGTGTGACGGAAACATTGTTAAAGACATTTTAAATACAGGTTCATGAAATGCTGCCTAAGTAGGGCAATAGCTGCTGATACGATATCCCTACTGTATATCATACTCTACAAGATGTTCGACAACTTTTCTGAATACCACGAATACGCCTCAGTTTCCGACATCCCTTCTTCATTGGAACGAAATATCTTTCCCTGTAACATTCATTTGAGGTCTGCAAACAACCAGTAGTCGCTGGTGGGGGGGGAGATCTGGAGAATAGGGTAAATGCGGAAGCAATTCGAAGTGCAATTCATGTAGTTTTGTCATCGTTGCTATCGACTTGTGACACGGTGCGTTGTCTTGGTGAAAGATCACTTTTTTCTTCTTCATTTGTGGCCGTTTTTTTTTTACGATTTTTTTCAAACGCGCCAATAATGCGATATAATATTCGCTATTGATGTTTCTTCTTTTCTCAAGGTAATTCATAAACAAAATACCTTGCGCATACTAAAATACGGAGGTCGAAACCGTGCTGCTGATGTTTGGGTATTTGGTCGGTTTGGTTAGCTTTCACCTGCTTCTGTCTATTCATATGACTACCGATTTGACTCTAGAGTGAAGTGGTGGATCCATGTTTCATCTATTGTCAAAATTTTTATGCAAAAACTTCCTCTTGTTGCGTTGAAACTGTCGCAAACAATGCTCTGAATCGTCGACTCGTTGTTGTTGTTGTTTTGATCGACTGTGAGCAAACGCTTCACCCTCTTTGAACACAGTTTTATCATTGACAAGTGTTCGTACCAAATCGTACCAAATCGTGATACTTCCGATATGTTTAACTTCTCTGCTATCTCACGCAACTACAATCTACGATCGGCCAGAACGAGTTTGTTGATTTCTTTGGTGTTTTCCAGAACATCTGCCTATTTTGGGAGACCTGAGCGTTCAGCATCATTTATATCTGCAGGGTCCCGTTTAAAGTTAGTATACCACCTCTTAACCATTGTTTCCGACGGAGCAGCGTCCGAATAACACTTATCAAGCCATTGCTTTGCTTGAAAATATTTTGTCGCATCAGAAAGCATTGTTTTATCAACACACAAAATTCAGATTTTTCAATTGTTTTGAAAATCTGCAACATCTGCAACAGTAGCTTCACTTAAATAACTGTAATTTTTAAACTAACAATCAGATTGGGCCGACATTTTATCACGGGCTATTTGATGATTAGTACTTTATAAACATTATATGGATTTTTGTTAGTGTCTATATGTCAGGTCCGGGACTTTTTGAGTGATGTGTTAGAACTTTTCTTAAAATACAATACAAAAATCACCCATGCCAACTTCATAAGCAAATATGTCAAAAACTATTAAAGAATTATTATATCATGAGAAATTTAAGTATTTACAATTAAACCTAATGTGCCGATGGAAGATTAAACGCTTTTGTCAAGAGAAATATGAAGTTTTTCAACCGCTAAAAAGGCGAAACCACATTGCTAAATAATGAGCAATATGAAATTGGGTGTTTCGTATGTCTATGTGTAATTGATATGCATTAACGTCCATGAGACGGAAAATGGCTACTTAAGTTGGCAAGCGATTTGTAAGATTCATTATGCTGACAGTAGATGTAAGCCATTGATCGTGGCTTAAGTCCACGTTTGTGCCTCCTGGGTTCAGTGGTTAAGGGTCCTCAAGTGTCTGCTCAGTTCAGATTGACTGGAACACGACTTAACACAGCGCGTGAGAACGTGAAGGACAAGAAAAATAGCTATATCTAGGTCAAATTGTGTGACGTTTCATGTTTGTGATTAACACATAAAATTTGCATTTTTCTGGACAGTAAGAGACAACTGAAGTTCCTGGGACATGCAATGAGGAAGGAGAGCCTGGAGAACCTGATACTGACTGGACAGATAGAAGGAAGGAGAGACAGAGGAAGGCAGCGGATAACATATTTGCAGGGTCTGATCAGGTGGATGACGGAACGGGGGTTGCCAGGAGCAACAGGAGCAAACATACTAAGAGCCACAAGAGATAGGGAGACGTGGAGATCCATGATCGCCTACGTCCTGAAGGGACAGGGCATATAGAAGAAGAAGAAGAAGAAGTCCGGTAGACGAAAGTAAGTAAATATATTGTTTAATAAATAAACGGAGCTTCTACTCAAACACGTGTATCCACTAAAAATTAAAGTTTAAAGTGATATATACATATACGTCTGTGTGTGTGTGTGTGTGTGTGTGTGTGTGTGTGTGTGTGTGTGTGTGTGTGTGTGTGTGTGTGTGTTATGGAAATCTAATGTTAAACTATGCTATATTTATGGGTAAAAGTGATAAATATCTGGGATAGTGCGTAAACGTTGAGAATGAGGTCAAAACCGAGTGACGAAAATCTGTCCTCAGTGTCTACACACACACACACATATATATATAGAGAGAGAGAGAGAGACAAATATCCACAATCGTAAACACTAGAATCAGCAAACTATCATCGTGTAGTAAACTCTTTAATGAGAATAAAACGCCTTACAACTTCGCCCTAAAAAAAAGTGGGTTCAATCAGGAATTGCATTACTTAGAGCCCCCCCCACCCCACCCCAAAGTGCCAGAACCAATAAACCTAGAAATAGAAAGTGAAGGGTGATATGGTTTAAGCCTCCCTTCTGTAAACTATCTAATATTAATATCGGGCAATACTTCCTAAAATTAGTTGATAAAAAGAACAACCCACAAAGAAAAATCTGCAATAGAATGACATTAAAAATTAGTTATTCTTGTACCAACAACGTTAATAACATCATTAATTCCCACAATAATAATATATTAAAGAAATTTCATAGCAACGGTAAGACAGAAAGGCCAACCCTCTGTAACTGTAGAATAAAAAATAAATGCCCAGCGGGAGGCATATGTAAATCAGAAAAAGTAATATACCAAGCCACCATCTATCCTAGCGTAGACAAAAACCACAAAAAAAACATATATATGAATTTCCGCCGGTCCATGGAAACAACGCCGATATAATCACGCCCAATCTTTCTCTAAAACCTACCTAAAATATCAAACCGCCCTCTCTAAGTATTTCTGGGAATTAAAAAGCAAAGATTTTTCCCTTTAGATCGAATGGAAGATTATAGGGAAATCACAAACCCCCAATAGCTTTAGCGGCAGATGCAACTTATGCTTAGATGAAAAGATTAGAATTATCAAGTTCAGAGAATCTAGCTAATTATTAAATCAGAGAAACGATAAAATTTACAAGTGCCGTCATAGAAATAAATTTAAACTATCCGACACATAAAATCCCGGAATCACCACCTTCCGACACCCTTACCAACCCTCCTAAACTGATGGATCATTCATTGGAAAAATGTGCAGACCAATTGTAAAGAGGTTACGAACCCACCATTCAATAGAAGGACATACCCATCTAGGCAAACAATAACCTTATATTATGATTAGTATACATATATGTGAAAGAAATATCCTACCTTAAACTATGAAATGAAAAATGGTCAATATATTGACTTCAACATTTCCCCGGGGAAAATGAAGCACCCAAATATGAGGCGAGATATGTCCCTCTCAAAAAAAAAAAAAAAAAAAAAAACGGGATCCACTTAAACTTATGCATGCTCCTAGAAAACTTGCGAAAATTCATATGTATTATGTATTATGTTTTATGCATCACGTTTTTATGTATCATGCTTTATGTATTGTGTATTATCGGATGCATTAATGTACGAAAAATGGGCACCTAAAAAGATGTGTACTCTATAGGTAGGAACAAACTTAATTAGGTGAAATAGATATTTTTTCCATCGTGTGGGAACACCTAATTAGAGGAGAAATATGTCAACTTTAGATAAAATCAATTATTCAAGCTCGAACTGTTACTTCCCTAGTGTGACGTATTTCCACCAATATATGATTAAATCAACACCCAAATGAAGTAAAATGGTATAAATAGATATTAACAAGTAAAAATATATTACGAACTCAAAAATAAAAAATAAAATTACCAATTCATTTAAAAATTAAACGTACACAAATGCACTGGGTCGTTTATACAGGGTTCTTATACATGGGGACATAGTAGACTACCAGTGTACTTGTATAAGTTATAAGTTATGTATGTGGGTGTGTGCGTGTATATGTGGTCCTGTTTGTGTACATATGCACATACATACATATATATATATATATATATATATATATATATATATATATATATATATGTACTTAATTATCGCATATATATCTCGTGTATATAAATATAAGCGAGATTGAGAATACGACGATTTAACGTGATATATGAGTGCGTATATACACCGCACTACGTGGGCGCACGGATGTCCTATGCTTATGAAGCGTATATATGTGTGAGTATGAAAACGATAAGACCTAAAAAGATAAAAAAAGAAATCAGTGGATATGTAAACTTAAACAAAATCACAGGGTAAGTATATGTGGGAATGTACACATAGGCATATGTGGATAAAAGTTAGTATAAGTAAGTGGGTTGACCTGTTTGGGTTCAAATAGACGCCTAAAGTCAGGGGAATTGGTGGGTTTTTTTCAGAGGTCATGTCTTCTAAGACAGTCAAAATAACTTCAAACGGATACGACCCATATTTGAAACTGGACTCGATCTCTTTCTTCCCTATTCCCTCCCGTTCCTTCCTTTCCTTCTTTCTTTCCTCCTTCCTCTTACATTTATTGCTATTTATTTTGTTTGTAATCTTATGTTTATTATTATTATTTCTATCATGTTCCCTCTTCATTTGAAGAAAACGTTCATTCCGGCAGAAATTTTTTGCCAGATGGAGGAAATATTGTAAAAGAGTCTGGTGATATGAGCTAGTTAAGCTCATTGAAATGAACTATAGTTTATAACTAATATTATATATATATATATATATATATATATATATATATATATATTATAATCGTGTCGCCCCAAGCAAGGCATTTTACTGCCACTGTTAAGCAATCGGTTACATAGGAGGAATGTTGAGTGAGAGGTTGCAGAGGGTGTCAGGAAGAGAGTAGGAGAGGAAAGAGATTACTGATGAGATTGGGGGGCGAGGATAAATGTTATGAGGAGTGAGAGGTTGCAGGGCGTGTCAGGAAGAGAGTAGGAGAGAGAAGAGAGTACTGATGAGAGTGAGGTGGATGTAGAAAAGCATGAGAGAGAGGATGTAAGTTAGTGAGACAGTAGATGTCTATTGACTTTACATTTAAATTCTTGGAGATTGTGACTGTCAGGAAAGCAAGTATGCGGAAGAGAATTCCACAAGCGGGAAGTGCGAGAAAAGAAGCTTACAATTTATTGGTTTCACAGTAAAAGGGTGAGACAAAGTTGCTAATCTTGTGGCTCGAGGAAATTCGTATATAGGGGGTACCAGTGAGCTAAGTTCATCGGAGCAGAAGCCGTGAAAGTATTTGTAGAAGAGACACAGGGAAGCCACACTGCGTCGGTGAGAAAGCGACTGTATCGTAGCTGCTAAGTCGGGAGCGATCACATTACAGATTCTTCATTGGATTCGGTCGAGGACACATCTAAACTTATTCCTAAATGGAACATTTTCTCTGTGTGTGTGTGTGTGTGTGTGTGTGTGTGTGTGTGTGTGTGTGTGTGTGTGTGTGTGTGTGTGTGTGTCCGTTACCTCTAGACTCCGAAATGGCTGAACCGATTTTCTTGAAAATTTACACAATTGTACTATAAGCGTATGCGAGTGTTCTTAGCTAGGTTTTGTGTCGAGGTACCACCGATAAGTATCGAAAATCGATAATCGAAAAAATCGGGTTATAGAAAGAGTGGTCCGATTTTAATCAAATTTGATACAATCATAGCCAAAGACATAAGAAACGATATTCAGAAGTTTCAAGGTTGCAGTTCTTACAATAGTGCAGAAAATCGATAATATATATATAAAAGGCAAGATGTTTGTGTGTGTCTGTTTATCTGCCTGTATGTCTGTATTTTTTCAGCCCTTTTATTTTAGTTTTTGCTTCGGGTTTGGCTCTAAGTAGATATAATTGTAGTTCTTAGTCTCAGCCATGATACCATTTACTCAAAGGACTTATTTAGCCTTCAAAATTCAGTTTACGACGAAAAATACTTATTTGATATCGATAGCAGGAAATCAAAATTTGATTTACATCCATTCATTTTTCTTTCAGTCTACGGTTTCGCTTTAACTGGAAACAACTATTGCTTTTTAGTCTTTCGTGCCAACGTCCAAAGAGTCTGAGCTCCAGGTCCATGGATTAGTTTTAAAGCTTTCATTACACCAGAACAACTCCGGACTATACTGCTAGTTTATATCTATATCAATAAATGTTTAATGGACATATTTCGTTGACCAACTACAGTATTTCGCCTGACACCGCTTTCAGTGTCGGATGGTTGAAAATCATCTTTATGTACGAGAAGTGATGAAATATCCTACATACGTTTTAATTGCAAAAAATTGACCTCTAACCGAATGACTAAAAGCCAGAACTTTTTTAAAAATATCTTTTCGTCAGACCAAAAATTTTCGTCCCTTTCTCATAGGTGTATGTGCGAGTATTGGTTAAGCGAAGGACCAAAAGATACATAGATGAACTTGACTGATGAAGGCAGACAAGCTGGATGACAAGTCTTTTAAAAGTACGAGAATTAAATGATCCTAATAGATGTCTTAAACATCTGTGTTATTTGAGTTTAGCCTTGGTTGGCGGCCAGACTAAGAGAAGGAAATTTCTAAATTTAAAACTGACACTATATATCTAGGTATATCTCCTTGTCTTTCTATTAATCAGTAAGCGCGCAAACGCCTATGAGATGGCATTAAAAAATTATTGATCCGAACTATGGAATATTCCTTTTTAATTCCGATGATGGTTTATTTCGTTAGAGGTCAGATTCTGAAATGGGAGACGGGGAGAAAACTTCAAGATATCCATACAATTAGTGGGAAACTGTACACTACTTTTCTATTCTTTTCTATTCTTTAGTTCTTCTGAAAATTATAGCTGGATCAGCTCAAGCCTTCATTGATATAATCAAATTAGGTTTGGATAGGCAAACGGTTCACTTTTATAACAGAACACTTAGGAGCTTATAAGTCGAAGTATGACAAGATAGATAGATAGATAGATAGATAGATAGATAGATAGATCTGAAGAGAAACAAAATGTACGCACACGTTGATTAGCAAGGAAAGTTTAGCAAAGATATATATATATATATGTGTGTGTGTGTGTGTGTGTGTGTGTGTGTGTGTGTGTGTGTGTGTGTGTATCCGCAGCTCATCAGTACGGTTAGACAGCCGATTGCCTTTTACCCAAGATTGAAACCCGACCAAATTGATGTCAGTCGGTGATTCCTCTGAGATATGGGCGCTCGGTAGAAGGAGGCAAACTTTTTAGCGTGTATATTATCATTATACACGCCCAATAGCTGAGAGTGTTCTAATTCATTGCTGAATATATATATATATAGATAGATAGATAGATAGATAGATAGATAGATAGATAGATTGACAGATATGAATTAAATAAGATAGATTGACAGATATGAACATAGATAGATAGATAGATAGATAGATAGATATGGTAACCTTTCCATGTACACTTTCGCTGCTCTCGTTATTTCTGTGGCAAATGTTTTGACGAGCTACATTCACTAGTTCCAGCAGTCCTGACATTTGCAACAATGTACCTCCAGCCAATACACACTTTAACAAAAAAAAACATACCTTTTTTATTCCATTAATAGGAAGGAAGATTCAGTGGAACAACTTCCCACAAACCGCAACTAGGTTGAACCGGCCCCTCAGGGGATGCATTCCAAGTCACTACAATTTTAACCTCTTCAGGTATGGATCGAATGTTATTATTCCTACCCAGTCTTATAATCTCCACTTCTTACTATCAATTCTTACGTACATACAACAATCTATTTCAGTCGCACACAACCCTGAGTAGCTCTTTGGCCTTATATTGTGTTAAAATTTTTGTGTGTGAGCGAGAGAGAGAGAGAGAGAGAGAGAGAGAGAGAGAGAGAGAATAAAATGAGTTTCTTCAGAGATAAGTAACATAAGAACATATCAAGTCTTACCGGGATTGGAAATATGTATAATATTAAGGATGAAAACACGAGACACACAAACATTTAAACGAAATGTGTTTGTCATCAGTGTAATAGAGCTTTTAAATGCATTTCTAGTTTTAAAGGTCAATGCAGAATCCTTGAGCGGACACCAGCAGCAATAGTAGTTATGGCGTAAAGATGTTTATTCTGATAATCAAGTTGGCAGCCGCAATTATATATATATATATATATATATATATATATATATATATATATATCCAAAGAGCATGTAGATAAAATTCCAAGGAAGATCATATTATTATTAATATTAAAACTAATCCAGCCAGTAGGCTGATGTAAAAATAATTGTCTATTTATAGTGATCTATATAGATGATCACGAAGCAAGCATACTTGACAAAAATGATTATACGACACATGTACGTTTCGAAGTTTTATTTGATATATAAATATATACATACATCCACATATATATATATATATATATATATATATATATATATATATAGTCATTCACAGACAGACTTATTTTACTGTATCACATTTCATCATTACGGTTAGTTATCCGATTGCTTCTAGCCAAAATTGAAACCCGTCCGAATTGACATCAGTCGGCAATTTAAACTCGATGCTATGGGCTCTGGGTGGAGGAAGGCAGATTTTAGCGTGTTATATACACAATGTAAACAGACGTCACTAGCCGAGAGTGTTCAAATTCATTACTGAATGAGCGATGCGTAAATGAGTGAGAAGCTACTGTTATTAAAGTCTACCATTTTCTCCATAGTGCTCAATCGGCATTCGAGAGCTACATGTATATATTGTAACGATATATAGTAGAAAAATTACTGTTTTTTTTCAATAGTTTAGGCAAAGAGGTTTTTGTCATAAAGTGTTCGATATCAAGAGAGAGATAGAGAGTTAATGGAATTAATGTGAGGCGGTTTTTCACTCAGTGTTTTTTCAGTCATACCGACTTAGAAGTTTCGGGGAGGGGCATGAGTGTAATTTCTTCATTCTTCAAGCTTTTTAGCATCAAAATTATGCCTTCACGAAACATCAAAGTCAGCATGAATATATATATATATATATATATATATATATATATATATATATATATATCTTCTTTGTGGCGACACGTCCTGTCCATGTATATTTTATTTCTCACCCCTCTTTCTTTTTAAGGTTCTAACCTGATAACACCAGCAAAAATTAATTTCTGATTCACACTCACTGTCTTCGAGTTTTTTAATGTTATAATTAAATAAAGCCATTTGAATTTTTAGTGGTCTGAAGAGATGGTTGCAAAAAACTTACCCATCGAAATAAATTATAGTTTATAACCACTTTAGATGATGCGTTGAGTTTTCAATTATATATATATATATATATATATATATATATACTACCGACCATAATTATTAGACTACCCCAGAGTTTTAAAAAATGATGCATTTCATACTATTTTTAGTATTTATTGGCAAGTGAATAATTGTAAATGAAAATAGAATGGTTCTTTTGTTAATACTGCACAATAACATTTGCATCAAATGATTTTATAAATATTTAATAATTACGTATATTGCAGTTTCATCAATGAAAGAATGAAGAAGATGTAGGCTGATTTGAACGAGTTCATCTTTGCTTCCTTGCCTTGTAAGATTTTTCAAAGTAATAATAACAAAAGAACCATTCTATTTCATTTAAAATTATCCACTTGGCAATAAATACTAAAAATAGTATGAAATACATAATTTCTTTTAAAAAACTGGGTGGTCTAATAGTTATAGCCAGTAGTATATATATATATATATATATATATATATATATATATATATATATATATATATATATATAACATTAAAAAACTCGAAGACAGTGAGTGTGAATCAGAAATTAATTTTTGCTGGTGTTATCAGGTTAGAACCTTAAAAAGAAAGAGGGGTGAGAAATAAAATATACATGGACAGGACGTGTCGCCACAAAGAAGATACATAAACTACACATGTAAACATACCTATATGTATAGATATATATGCATACATACACACAGGACGTGTCACCACAAAGAAGATACATAAAAAAATAGAAACTACTGGCCAAGTTTCAAAGTGAATCTTTATTCTGATTAGTTAAATTGTATACACACATGAATTTTATATCTTCCCACATACATAAATAGTAAACCGATTGTTTTTTGTATTTAAATGTAGATCATTTTTACAAGCAACATCCAGCATTGCCCGATGGCGAGATAGAAATCTCGAAACATAGAAAATTCCGTGTCTCAATGTACTTTTAATTCATAATTATATATATGTGTGTGTGTGTGTGTGTGTGTGTGTGTGTGTGTGTGTGTGTGTGTGTGTGTGCACATACACACATATAAACATCCAAAAACAACAGATTCGCTTATGAAAATATCAACACTTACACTCACGCACACAAATAAAAACCATATGCACACATATACACAAACGTATAAATAAATATGCAAAATACTCAAACAACCCTTATGAGTACAAAAATCTTGTACATACAAATAATAAA
This sequence comes from Ascarosepion bandense, assembly GCA_037127315.1. Classification (NCBI taxonomy): domain Eukaryota; kingdom Metazoa; phylum Mollusca; class Cephalopoda; order Sepiida; family Sepiidae; genus Ascarosepion; species Ascarosepion bandense. The sequence goes on from JBBBDQ010000666.1 coordinate 2,361,166, forward strand.
GTAAATATACAAATATAAGAATATATATCACTTAGAATAAAGTCAACTCCAATTCCCTCAATAAGAAAAGAACAGAAAAATAAAATCTATCAAAGAAGATTCAATACAAAATTTAGATTGAATATTGATATAATATTGAGGTCAACGCAAAGCCGCAACAGTCTGCCCCATATTTAAACACAATCTTCAGGTCATGCGTTTTGTCTCGACTCTTTATATATGCTAGTCAATGGTGCATTATGGATACTAAAGTCTATTGTATTATCAATGGGCCTTCTTACCCATAATTGGGGTTGATCTTTTTATATTTTATATTTACGTAAGATCTATCTCTGATCTTGACCACTTTTACTCATAAGCGGAGTATACCTTATATATATATATATATATATATATACCATGGTTAGTGAATTGTCTACAACCTGACTCACTTAACGAAATGATTATTTCAGTGACTGAACATGTGTACATGCGCGTGTGTGACTGTCATCGTATAGTTCGCAACTAACAGTTCAGAACAGTTATTAATGTGCCCAATTCTACGGCTTTTGCCTGAATGTATAAGATGTTCAATTTGAATATCTCATCAAATAACCTATAATAATTTACACCTATCGGTACAGACTTTAATAAATGAGTTACTCTCCATCGTCGAATTTAACTCACCTTTGCCCCGAAGACGGAAGTGGCATCTATCGTTCGCCTCCACATTGCTGCCATTATTACAATTGTTTCGACAGTGGACTTAACCTTGGAAGGGTCAGACAAAAACGATTTTTCTTGGGGCGGTTTTCGACTGATTGATTCGAAAAGTATGTATATCTGGTTTTGCCTTTTACTAACACAAGTGCCACGTGGACTTTTAATCATGCATAATTCCTGGAGATATTTTGTTTCTTTTACACTGGTTTCTCTCAAAGCCTTCGGTAGCATACTTGATCTTCTCGTTGCTTATAAGATAGTCTGTCGAGAGGATACGGTCTGTCGAGAGCATTTCTTTTCATTTCGTTTAAATTTTCCAACGGGTTGTATTATATCTTATATCATATATATAAGTTTTTCTTTTCTCTGACTGATTGTCATCTCATTGCAAAAATTACCTACTACTTTGGTTATTTATCGCATTCAAACTGTCTGAAAGGTGTTTGCTCAAAAGTGTACATGAACAGCTGGAATTTGATCTCGGAACTTTGAATAGATTTTCCGATTCGAATTCCAACAAAATTACACTGGTCAGTATGATCTTTGGTGCTAAGAAACAAAAAACACTATTTTAGCTAATTTGATGGTTTTGATTCCGAAAATGATCTTAGATTTTTATTGTTAACTACCGTTTTTGCTGTAGTGAAATTTCTCATTTTTGGAAACAAAGATCAATTTTCGATATTGGCTAATTGCAGCATTTAGTTAATACAGGTCGTAGAAACCCATAAATTATCAGATAGGTCAAGCAATTTATACCAGCCATCTGAAATAAAATATTTTTATAAGAAGAAAAAAGTGTTTTTGAGTCAAAATTTTAAAACAAAATCACCGAATTTTCTCAGTTTATCAGTAATACACTTTTTCAAAAATACGCTAATATGAGTATTAAGGTTCATTTTTTTACATACCCATCTAGATAAATTTCCGCATAATTGCGGCAATGTAAGTGACGAGCAAGGAGATTGATTCCATCGGGATATCAACACAATGGAAGAGAGGGGTGGTGGATAAACAAATGATGGCTGACTACTGCTGAACTACCAAAAGGGACTTAAATAACATTAAACAAAAGAAACAATCAAGAAAGAGAACATTTTTCTCATAGTTCTTATGTTCCCGAAGATTTTACTGCTCCTGTTAGTTTATTGAATGATTTGATGAAAATACTTGTTAGTCTTGATATATACAATCGTGTTATTTTAAAAGACAAAGGGGCTGATTGTTATTGATAAAATGGTATTTCTCAAAAAGCAGACCTATATTTGTTAGTTTGAATACGAATTTTGAGGTTTCTTCAATTTTACTTTGAGAAATATTGCCGTTGGTCAATATCGTATATATAGAAAACAATTAAAAGATAAACTTTTTTTTGAAAATAAAGCATTTTCTGTACGACAAAAACGGTAAGGTCATTTTCAGATTAAGCATCATCAAATTAGCTAAAAAAAGATGATTGATGTCTCGACACCATTTCAATGTTTGTTTGTTTTTGTTTGTTTTTTGTGGGTTTTTTTTTGTTTTTGTTTTTTTTTTTGTTTTGTTTTTTTTTTTTGTTTTTTTCACCAACACTGGTCAATAGATCAGTGTTTACCAATGGACCTCAGTTGACAAAGTGCTGGCCGATTACCAATGAAAATCTAATTGATGACCAATCAGCGTACGCGATTTCCAAACATTACGCTTACGTTCTTTCATTTTCAAACGCTTCACTTATTTCGTAAGTTCAGAATTTTCATTGGTTTTTTTTTTGTTTGTTTGTTTGTTTTTTTTCGGAAGTCGAAATGTTGATCTATAAGAGCAAGAATGCCCTGGTAGATCCGCTGTCGTCGATTATATTGAGACTACATTGTTCTCTCTACTTATATAAGCGTCAAAAATTACATTGAGTGGAGCGCATGCGTTAGAAGTTTGTTTTTTTTAATCATGTCACCCCAAACAAGGCATTCCACTGCCACTATAGCGCAGGGGGTTACACAGGGTGATAGACGAGTTAGGATGTACATAGGGGGAGAGTTGGAGAGAATGGGATGGTTAGTGTGTTAGGAAGTGTCTATTGACCTTACATTTAAACTCCTGGAGATTATAGCCGTCGGGGAAGCAAGCATGCGGAAGGGAATTCTACAGGCGGGAAGTGCGAGGAAAGAAGCTGTTGGAGTAGAAATTGCGGTTACATTTCATCGGTTTCACTGTAAAAGGGTGGGACCTAGTTGCCAATCTAGTATCTCGTGCAAACTCACACCTAGGGGGCACCAGTGATTTAATTTCATCAGAGCAGAAGCCATGATAGTATTTATAGAAGAGGCACAGGGAAGCCACGTCACGCCGGTGAGAGAGCGACTGCAGGCGGTCAGCTAAGTCGGTATCAATCACATTACAGATACTTCGCTGTATTTTGTCAAGAAGCCCGAGAAGAATAGTAGGGGCACCCGACCAGATGTGGCAACAGTATTCAAAACACGGGCGGATGGTAGATTTGTATAAGTGCAGGATAGATTCAGGTGGAAAGAATTTCCGGGCCCTGCACAGAGAGCCAACGAGGAAAATAGGAAGATAATACAATAGTGATTACAAATAATCTAGATAACGTGACCTGTAACACCACAGAGATGCTCCATATAAATAAGACATTCTTATCGAACAGTAAATTTTATATATTTCGTTAAATTCAGAAATGAATTATAATCATGCTTTAACAAAGTACAGATATTTTCATCCTTACTGATTTTAATCTTAAAGTTTCAAGTTATGCTTTCACGGTCTTCTTTCACGTATTATTTATCCGATAGAAGGTGTTCTCTGATATAAAATAATCTGTAGAAATTAAAAATATTCACACTGAGACTAACGTTTCAAATAATTTGTATGAGGGTTCCGTGTTGGTAGTTTTCTGGTTGAGTCATCTTAATTGGGAGTTAGAGAAGCATCTAGAGAGGTTGATCTGATCAAAAATTGTATTATATCAATGTCCTTACAGTGCCATGTCGTCCATAGAAAGCTGTCTAGCAGGCATTTCGGTTTGATCTAAATAAAACGAACAATTATAACAATTTGCTTCAATAATAGTCTATTTTATAATTTGCAACAGTCTCTTTGTAATTCTTAGTCTTCTTGAAAGTTTTAACAACAATAGATATTTCTTTAATCGTTTCACCCCAAGCAAGGCGGTACCGTTACTGGTGCGCAGGGGGCTACATAAGATAAGTGTGAAAGTTTAAGCAGGAGGAGAGCGAAGAGAAAGACGAACCAGTTACAGGCGGTGTCGGATAAAAGAAAAGAGAAGGATGGGAATACAAATGTGAAGACAGTTGCGAGGGTAGAATGAGAAAAGAAAAGATCAAGATAGTCGGGGTGACGAAAAAAGAACAAGAGAAGGACTGGGGTTAAGTGGACAACAGATGGGAGTTGACATTACATTTACATTCTTGAAGATTGTAGCTATCAGGGAAGCAAGTATACGGAAGGGACTTCCACAGGCGTGAAGTGCGAGAAATGAAGCTGCTTGAGTAGAAGTGGTGGCTGCATTTGGTTGATTTAACTTGTTGCCAGTCTATTCTTGTGGAGGAGGCATCAGTGGCCTAAGCTCGTCAGAGCAGAAGCCATGAAAATATTTGTAGAATAGACAGAAGTAGGTCACATCCCACCGGTGAGAAAATGGCTGGAGTAGAGCTACAAGGTCGAGACCGATCACGTTACAGATTCTCCTTTGGAGCCTTTGATGCCCGACCAGATATGACAACCGTATTCAATGTACTGTCAGATGGTTGATTTATATATGTGCAAGATGAACTCAGGTGGGAAAAACTTTCTGGCCCGACACAGTGACCCAGCATTCTTAGTAGTCGATTTACCTATTGATTCAATGTAATTGTTCTACTTGAGGTCCAAAGAGAGGGTGAGATCAAAGAGGCGCAGTGAATTGCTTTCAGGGAGACTCGCTTGGTCTGTGATGATGGGAAGTAGAAGGGACTGCCTGTGGTGGTTGACAGCAGCTTCGTTTTAGAAGCATTAAAATTTACAAGCCATTTCTCACCCAGGTCTGCCACGGAGTGGAGGTTTTTCTCGAGAACAGCAGCGAGGTTATCTTTAGCCGCCTCGCCAGATTTCTTACTGAAGCGGGAGTAAATGGTGGTGCCATCAGTGTAGATGTCTGCTTGGGATTTGATCACGTCAGGGAGATCGTTTATGAAAATCAGAAAGAGCATCGGGCCTAGGATAGAGTCCTGGGGGACACCAGCGTCCATTTGGTATAATGTGGAGGTATGCCCGTTCAAGACAAACTTCATTATGATGTTTGATAGGGAAATTTAGCCGACGAATTATCTGTGACTGGGAGGATAAATGTGACTGAAAAAGCTTAACTATCCCAGCCTTTTGCAAACGCTCTCTTTGCTACTAAAACAAAACAAAATCTTTAGAAAGAATCTTTTTTTTAATTTTTTTTTTAATCATCTCACCCCAAGCAAGGCATTCCACTGCCACTATTGCGCATGGGGCTACATAGGGGAAGGTAAAGAGAAGGAGTGGTTAGACATAGGGAATGTCAGGAGGAAGGTGACAGATGAGTAAGGATAGCGAGGATGAGGTTTGGGCAGATGGGAAGAGTGTTTGATAGAATGGGAGCAGGTTAGTGTGTTAGGAGGTGTCTATTGACCTTACATTTAAACTCCTGGAGATTGTAGCCGTCGGGGAAGCAATCGTTTGGAAGAGAATTCCACAGCCGGGAAGTGCGAGGAAAAAACTGTTGGAGTAGAAGTTACGGCTGCATTTTATCGGTTTCACTGTAAAAGGGTGGGATCTAGTTGCTAATCTAGTATCTCGTTCAAATTCGTATTTAGGGGGCACTAGTGATCTAAGTTCATCGGAGCAGAAGCCGTGAAAGTATTTATAAAAAAGACACAGGGAAGCCACGTCGCGCCGGTGGGAGAGAGACTGCAGGCGGTCTGCCAAGTCGGTATCTATCACATTACAGACCCTCCTCTGAACCTTATCGAGAAGCCCGAGGAGAACAGCAGGGGCACCCGACCAGATATGGCAGCAGTATTCAATGCACGGGCGGATGGTAGATTTATAAATGTGCAGGATAGATTCAGACGGAAAAAACTTCCGGGCCCTACACAGAAAACCGACTTTCATAGCAGCGGATTTAGCAATGGATTCGATATTATTAATTATGAAATCTTAAGTTATCGCTAATTATTGATTCGTCAATTCATGGGCCAATACCCATTTCTTTTTTATTTTGTTGCGGGACATATAACTAATCTGATCCTGTCAAATAAATCGTATTTCAGAAATAATATACATTTCCAACTTCTTGAACGGATGTTTAGCAGTTAGTATATTCTTATTATTATTCTTAACCATAATTTTTCTCCTTTATTTTGCACGCGCAATTGTCCTTTTCTTTGATTTTCAATTTCTCCGGTCTCTTCGTCTGCTTTTCGGAACCATTCCCAGTTCTTCAACAACGATTGTCACAACTGTCAGTTTCATGATCGAAATCCTAACTTTACTTATGAGAAGGTAATTTCACTCAGAGGCTAAACAAATAAGGTTGTTGTATAAACGTAAGAATCGCTATTTTATGAATGTAATAGCCACTCGAGAGTAAACTTCCCCAATCACTACAATCCCAACTTTTTCGTCTAGAATCAACTTTTATTTATCCTGCATATCCTTATACAATACATAGTTCTCTTCTTATGTTTATACAACAACCTTATTTGGTTAGCCTCTAACTTGAGTAGTTCTTGCGCCTTGTACTGGGTGAACATTTAGTTATCCATATATTCATTTTTCGTCATATTTATTTTGTAATCTATTGTAACAATAGCATTCACCCTGTGACATTTTCTTTTTTTCATGTCGATGACAGCGAGATCCGGCCTTCTGGTTTGGATTGATCCCTTTGGATCTTAATGCTTCGGGTGATTTCAAGTGTTTCATTCCCTATAGTGGATTATGCATGTACAATTGGTTTGTAGAATCAGAATGCAGTTGCTTGCACAATTGCCTGTGAATCACATTCCCCATTTAAACATCTATTTTTCCTGCCCAACTTTCGAAATTCCCTGTCTTCTATTTATCCTACCTTTATTGGGCTGGTGGTTTTCAGCAAGAGAAAAATGCGGACTGCGAATAGGAGATACCAACATCAAACAAGTACGGGTTCTGGGTATAATAATAGACTTCATCTGGCAGCAAAGGTTCTGATTAGGAGATTGTAAAGAGCGTGGCACCAACTCTTAAGTGCTGTTGTTCCCAGGTCCATACTAACCCGGGGTGGTAGCACCTGATAGGGTCCAAGCTACGGACAAGTAGTTAAACTCCAAAACGGGGTCAAAACAAGATGAAATTATAAAAATATATTTGTATACTAAAAATTCCAGCAATACTTTTCGAGATAAGAAACTATAACCATTGATACATTTGTAAAGGAAAAATCGTATTACAACCAATCTATTTTTGAAAAAAGAAAATATTACCAGCAATACATTTTAAAAAAAAAATATTACCAACAATATATTTTTAAAATATTACCAGCAATACATCTGACTTTCAACTTAATTCTCATTACAAAACTACGTCAATAAAACCTGATCTACAATCTGACCTCTTACAAAAAATACATATTCTATTAATACGAATCCATTTATAAAATTTTGTCGGCATTAAATAAACAATTGTAAAAACAAAACAAGCAAACCAACCATACAAGTAGAGAAGTTCTAAGCGTCTGGGAAGAGTCTTGACGGAGGATGGAAAATGCCACACCGAAGTACCAAGGTGTATTGGATTAGCAAAAGATACCTTCGAAACGCGAAATGTTATACGAAGAAGCACAGAAATATTAGAAACAGAGAAAAGTACTGAACTCTTATGCAATATTAATTCTTTTGTATAGATATTTATACTCAGAATCAGAAAGAGATACCTGAATTTTATTGGATATATTTACCTTATATTACATCTTTCAGATGTTAGCCTCCTTTTTATTGCAACCCTAGTTCTTTCCTCACCACCCTGTGTCCCCTCCCTTCTCTTGCTCCTTTCTAAATGGTTTGTCCTTCTCTTCACTCTCTTCTATCTAGTGCTTTTACTCTTATGTAGCCCCCTGCACATCAGTGGCGTTACCGCCTTGCTCGGGGTGATATGACTGAAAAATAAATATTCACGACGTTTCTTCCGTTGTACGCTTCAGCCTTCTTCAGGTGATACTAAATAAATTTCTTGGACAAGTTTTAATGAGAAAGAAGGATTTTATAGAATTTGGCATTCACAGGGCATATCAATGTTAGGAGATACGGTGGTAAGAAGTGGTCCCTCCAACTGACGAGCGCGTCTGAATGGATGGTGGAACGGGGTAGCAAGAGGTTGAGATAATTGTTACTTAGGGCTACAAGGGTTATGGGATAGTAGAGAGCCATGATCGCCTTTGTCCTGAAAGGAAACTGCACACAGAAAGAGTATTCAGGATACAGCAATGTCTTAGTCACTTTATCTGTCATTTCCTCGATTTTCAATTCTTACGTGCTCATACCTTTATTTTTATTCCTATTCTTAATACCTATTTTTCTTGATTTACTATTCATCCGTCTTTACTTTCTTTTTTTTACCCCTGCTTTGTACTTTTTTTAAATCATTTCACCCCAGGTAAGGCGATACTGTCACTAAAAATTAGAAGAGAAAGGACTATAAAAGAACAACATTCAGGAAGATACTCAGTCAGTCAGTTAAGAGCCATAGGGAACACACGCTTTGGGCGATCATGTCTCCAAAAAGACATGACTGACTGGGTAGAAGAATCACCCGCAGCATGTTGCCATTGGTTTCTGAGGTAGACTGGTTGTCAGTCAAGGCTATAGAACCCAATGTGTCCTCTTATTTAACCCATAACTGGAGGAAAGAGACAGGTAAATACTTTTCCCAGGGGTATTTGTGCGTCAGTGAATGCAAGGAATTCAACTGGAATTCGAACTCCGCACCCTAATTTGTCGTTCCGAGTCGATATCCACTGCACCACAACGCACATCCTATAGAAGATAATAGACTGCAGTTTTTTTTTATAATCATTTTTCTCAAGACATGATATCCAATGGTGTGCAGGGGCAACAGAGAGAGAGAGAGAGAAAAAACAAGGTTCAAGTGATGCCGGAGATAGATGGGATTTAAGGTAATGGATGAAATTTAAGGCGATAGAAGATAGATTAAAGTCAGATTTAGTTTTTAAAGAAGGTAGATGGCAGAGAAACAAGAAACTGAAAGATAGTTTCTACTGGTGATGAGTGCTTGGAAAGACATTTAGAACAGAACATACAATTACATTTAGCGATTTCAACATAAAAACGTTGAGACCTAATAGCCAATGTAGTAGTACGCTTCATGTCGCAAGGTACCAAGGTGGAGAGCTCATTAGAACAACTACCATGAACATATTTATAGAGAAGCCATAGGAAAGCAACTTCATGGTGGCAGAAAAAGGATTGAAATCGAGATGCCAGGTTAGGACCGATAACATTACAGACACTTCTTAGGATTTTGTCCAGATTTTAGAAATATGTAGCAGGATCTTGCTATATATTATTATTATTATTATTGATAAGTTTCAACTCGTCAGATGTTAACTAAACCAAGAACAAAAACTGTTATTGCTGTTTTTATCGAAAGACACGCTCACTGCATTTGACGCAGTACATTATTATGCAACTTCTTCTTATATGTGTCTTTTCTATTCCAAACATGGCTGATTACGGCTCTTCAAAATTTCCTGTTTTTTTAGAGCATTTAGTAAAGTTCGTTTTTTCACTATAATTCCCTCTCTCTGCTCTGCCGTTCATTACTCGCTGTTTCCATTTGCCACTCTTGTCTTCAGAATGTTCTTTGAGTATCAGATTTTCCAAGCCGTCTTTCCTCGTTAGGAGGTCAGCGGTTATTAAATGACAATAAAAAACGTGTTCCTTCTCGGTAACTTTTCAGTGATAAATCCTTTCCACGCCTTAAATATTCCAAGACTTGGGTAAAAACTCGTGTTTACAAATTATCTGAGCACTTTTAACTGATAGATAGATAGATAGATAGATAGATAGATAGATAGATAGGAAGGAAGGAAGGAAGGAAGGAAGGAAGGAAGGAAGGAAGGAAGGAAGGAAGGAAAATATAGAAAAGATGGAATCAACAAATTATGAATTAGATAGATAGATAGATAGATAGATAGATAGATAGATAGATAGATAGATAGAAAGGAAGGAAAGAAGAAAAGAAGGAAAAAGAGGGAGAGGGATGAAATTCACAAATTATGAATTACATAGGAAGGAAGGAAGGAAGGAAGGAAGGAAGGAAGGAAGGAAGGAAGGAAGGAAGGAAGGAAGGAAGGAAAGAATATATAGAAAGGACAGAATCAACAAATTATGAATTAGATAGCCAGATAGATAGAGACAATCAGACAGAGATAAAGAAGATTTTCATTTTAATAAAATAACAATGTTTTTAAGATAATGTGACTCATTGTCACTGGTTAACATGTGAACCGCTTCCACTACGACAGGAAGATATTTTTTTTCTTTTCATATTATGGACAGGAATAGTTACGAATGTCAGCTTACATGTTTACAAATATTATGGCAATATTCCCACAAAAATATATCACCATGAAATAAACATCAAGCTATAGAAATAAACAATATTGACGTTTGTGTTCTTGTGTACATCTATTTTCTTCTAGCTACGAACGTATGGTTTTCTCAATATATTTTTACATTTTCCCTTTGGCTTTTCTAACCTACGAATAGATTTTCATTTATTGAAGGCAAAAGAAACAGGGAAAAATAGCAAATAACCTACTTGAGGGGTTTCAGTGTATGGCTACCAGAACAAGGAAAAGAGCGGTAGTAATAGTTATATTAACCGAATCCTGACGAGGAAACACTGGGCATTCATTGACCGTGCAGCCAGTGCTACTTCCGTCTCAAGAGTATAAAATCTTTTTTTAAACAATTTTTCAGGAAAATAAGTTTCTCAAGTCCAGTAACTGTTATTGCTCTTTCCAATAGTGATGGAGACTTTCTTCCTATTTCGTTCGATGTTGTGTGGAATGTCAAGATATTGATTTTGTCATTATTTTCTCTTTGAGTTATATATGCTATCCATTTTAGTTCTTGCTGTTCTTGGAAGTTATCAAGTGACATGTTTTCTGTTATTTGTACATTTATTTGTGATTCTGAAGCTCCAGTCGACAAGGTTCGTATTAAGAGGGTTATCGCTAAAACCTATGTGCTTCATCCCTCAAAGCTTTTTTTTTAATTATATGCAGATGACACAGTGTTGGTAGCAAACACGGAATAAAAAGGTTCCTACAGAAGGTAACGAAGGAGGACGACAAGAAAGGACTAAGCATAAACTACAAGAAAACAGAATGCATGGTTATCAGCAAAAGGATAAGCCCGAAATGCAAATTACAGCTTGAAGTACTAAAATATGAAAATTACAGACCGAAGATACTAAAAACAAAAATGTATGCATTTGGAAAATGAAAATTACAGATCGAGGATATTAAAAACAAAAAAGTACAAAGATTTTAATATCTGGAAAATGTTCTAACAGGAGATGTAAAGTGCAACACTGAGATCCAAAGAGAAATTCGCTAAAACGCAAAGATGCATTTCAAAATCTAAACGGAGTATTAAGAGACAGGAAAAACTTCGTTAGACACAAAGAAAAGAATACTGAACTGTTATGCGATATCTATCATCCTGTATGACAGCAAATACTGGACAAACTCTTCAAAGTTGAAGAAGAAACTTGAAGTTACAGAAATCTGATTCTACAGAAAGATGCTGAGGATTCCATGGACCGAACATAGTTTAGAAGGAAATGGAAACCAAAAAAGGAAACTTTTACTTGACATCAGGAAAAGGAAGTTAAAGTTTCGGGTACACGAAATAGAGAAGGAAGCTTAGAAAGTCTATTGTGTCACATGTGATTAAATTTTCCTCGAAGAGAAATAACGAGTTTTGTGTTCTCCAAAATTTAGGACTGTATGCTGAAATTTCTTTCTATATCTGGGAAATATATATTCCCAAAAAGATACGGCAGAATGGACTTGTAAGCTTCCGGGCATGCAGATTTAGCCTCTGCCCGGGACCCTTGACCAAGCTAAAAAAGCAATCGCTCGGTAAACAAGCTGAATCAGTGAATGAATCACGTCTCTGTATGGAGTAACGTCCCTAAGTGGCCGTCACGTGACCCATGTTACTTATCTCCAGCAAAGGAAGATAACCGATTTTTGTATCCATAGAGCGTTAAAAAAAAAAATTCCACTTTGTTTGTCTATTATTGAGCGTGTGTAGTTACGTACATGTGTGTGTGTGTGTGTGTGTGTGTGTGTGTGTGTGTGTGTGTGTGTGTGCATAAGAGAGAGAGAAAGTTTGTTTTTTCTGGCCAGAATCCATCTTCCATATTAAAATAAGTCTACCATTCGTCCGAGCATTGAATACTGTTGCCATATCTGGTTGAGTGCTTCTGCTATTCATCACGAGGTTCTCGACAAAATCCAAAGAATGATCTACAATGTAATCGATTCTGATTGATTTCTCGACTTCACTCACTTTCTCACCGACGTGATATGGCTTCCCACTGTCTTTTCTACAACTATTTTCAAGGTAACTGCCCTCACGAGCCTTTTTCCCTGATGCCCCGACCACATGATTTTAACAGCGTTACTAGACTGACATTTACTCCCTTCCACTTACTTTCTACCTTGACAGCTTCTTCTATGCGCCCTGTCCCTTCAGGACGTAGGCGATCATGGCTCTCCACGCCTCCCTATCCCTGTTGGCTCTTATCACACCTTATCCTGTTACACGATGCAACCCTCGTTCTGTCATCCACCTGATTAGGTCCTTCAAATATGTTATCCACTGCTTTCCCCTGTCTCTTTTTCCTTCTATCTGGCCTGTTAGTATCAGATTCACCAAGCCCTCCTTCATTGCGTGTTCCAGGAACTTCAGCTCTCTCTTCCTGATGCTCAGTATTAATTTCCTTTTTGTTTCCATCATTTCCAAGACCTCATCATTGCTCACATGCTTAATCCATGATATTCGAAGCATCCTTCTGTAGAACCACATTTCAGTTGCTTCAAGTTTTTCCTTCATCTTTGATGGTATTGTCCAGCATTCACTGCCATATTGAAGGATGGACAGCATGTAGCAATCCAGTACTCGCTTCCTAGTTTCTAGCGAAATTGTCTTGTTTCTTAACACCTTACTCAACTTCTGGAATGCTTCCTTCGCCATGCTAATTCGCCTTCGGATCTCTGTGTCGCACTTTCGGTCTTCTGTTAGAACGCTTCACAGGTATTTAGATTTTTGTACCTGCTTGATTCTGGTATCCCCGACCTGTATTTAGCATTTTGGGCTGCCCTTTTTACTGATGATCATGCATTCGGTTTTCGTGCAGTTTATTTTTAGTTCTTTCTTGTTACTTTCTTCTGCTACCTTCTGTAGGAGGTCTTGTAGTATCCTTTCTGTGTCTGCTATCAACACTTTATCATCTGCATACCTTAGGTTGTTTAAATTGTGGCCTCCGATTACGAATCCTGGCATAACTTCTAGGGTCCTCAAAATATTCGCGCTGTACAAGTTGAACAGATCCGATGAAAAGACTCATCCCTGTCTTACGCTCCTTTCTATCTTTGTATATCTACTCAATTCATTACCTGTCCGTATGCAAGTGGTTTGTTGCCAGTAAAGATCCTTTATTATTCTAAAGTCTTTCCCAAATATGCCCAGGCTGCCGAGCATCTCCATCAGTTCCTTGTGGCGTATTTTGTCAAACGCCTTCGCATAATCAATGAAGCACAGGTATAAGTCCTTCTTCATTTGTATTGCCCTTTCGGAGAGCATCCTAATCATAAATATGGCCATCTTTGTTTCCGTGTCTTTAACGAAACCACACTGTTCTTATCTTATCTCTGGCCTGATTCTGCTTCTCGCTCTCTAGTTATCCTAATTTCACCCGTGACATTGCGAGATGTAACCGTAAGTTCTATGCAAACAGCTTTTTCCTCGCACTTCTCGCATGTGAAAGCTTTCTTCTAGTTTCTTGCTTTCCTGTCAACCACGATTTTCAAACATTTAAATGTGGCATCAGCTCTCAGTTGCGCCATGCATCTTAGTGACGTTATTGCCTTTCTGGTGTTGACTTAATTTTTAAAAAGTCTGAATGCACTATTTCAAACCTGTTTTCTTTGGAAACTTCTGAAGACGCCTAAGAGATAAATAAAGATCTAATATATTTATAAATGATTAAAAAGAGAAAGACATGCAAAATTCTACAGACGTAAAATAACCCTACTGGCGGGTGAATCAATCTTCGAAAAACTAACCTCAGGTTGTGCAGATTCTCTTCGATTAAGGATTTGTTTCTTTGTTCTACTCTCTGTTTAAATTTATTAACTGGAAGCGTGTTTACTTTGACGACATGATTCTAGAATGTAGAGCGATGTTTGGCAAACGTGTCTCGCAGTGCACGGATAATGAGTCCAAGTGTGTCGTTGTGCAAGAATAAGTTAAACAACGAAATAAATGTCTACTTTTAGCGAGATCAGAAGACAAGGTGATCGTACAGTCTGCGACAAATGATTGAAACATTTTTATTATTTTCAGTTAATTTCAACTCAGTTCGGTTAAGTTGTTTACCGTTCTTCTTTTCTCAATTGCTTCTTTGATTTCATTTAAGTGTTTTTCCCTCCTTCTCTCTTTTCATCTCATCCATTTTATCTATGTTTTTCTTCCGTTTTTATCTGTCATTTTGTACCTATCATCTGTCTCATACTTACTTACTTATATATATATATATATATATATATATATATGATACATTTATATATGATACATATATATACATAAATACACACACATATATACGATACATTTAAATCTATACACACATATATTACAAAAATACACACACACACACACAAGTATATATATATATGTATATATATATATATATATATATATATATAAATACACACATCTTCATGATACATTTATATATGATACATATATATACATAAATACACACACATATATACGATACATTTAAATCTATACACACATATATTACAAAAATACACACACACACACACATATATATATATAAATACACACATATACATGATACATTTATATATGATACATATATATACATAAATACACACACATATATACGATACATTTAATTCTATACACACATATATTACAAAAATACACACACACACAACACACACACATATATATATATACGTCTGTGAATATATGCTTATGTGTGTACGTGCATGTATAAAAGAAATGATTATATATATATATATATATATATATATATATATATATATATATATGTGCTGTATCTAAAATACTTTTACAAACACTGGAGGCGGGTTTCTCGCACCAAAACAAGGAAGAAAGTTCAAATAAAGCTATGTCCGCAAACACTTCGTTTTTTTTTTAGGTATTAAGCTTAAAGTATATTTATACTTATGCTTATAGATACAGACGGACAAACACACACGAACACACACACAAGCTAACAAAGCCTCTCTCTCTTTCTCTCTCTCTCTCTCTCTTTGTTGATATCTCTCGTGCACACGCACGTATTTAGAGTTTATATATATATATATATATGTGTGTGTGTGTGTGTGTGTGTGTGTGTGTGTGTGTGTGTGTGTGTGTGTGAAATATATATTATTTATGTACTATATATGCGCGGTACTTATTTGAAAGCGCTCAATATCAGTGATAGAGCTAACATATTCAGTTAGATTAGTGTGAGTTTCTGAACCTTGGTTTCACGCTTTTGCGATAGTCAGACAATCGCGTTGGCTTTATTATAAAATACCCTTGAAAAATGTATCAATCCACCTCTTATTGATCCTAGCTATGTGTTAATTGGTCGGACTTGTATCTATTAATCTTTATGACCGCAACTTCTCGCCAAATTCTAATGATCTTAAAATATTTCTTTTAAATAAAGCGTAAAACAATCAACCAATTTATATAATTTTTTATTTTTATTTTTTATTTAATTTTTATTAAACTATTTTTCCATTTAATTATTAAATTTTAATTTTTTAAAAACAATTTTTTTAATTTTTTTATATTATTTTGTGTTTTTTTATTGCTTTTTTCACTCATTACCTATCATTTTGACTCATTCTTTTCTTTCTTACGTACGCACACTAGCATACATGTGTGTAACAAGACGCTGACATCGTTTAGACGTTTAAATGCGTGAAATTATAGGCTGGTGATTTAGATAGATTACTAAATCTATAATAATTATTATAATTCTCAGGAAAGCTGGTCGAATGAACAAAAAAACTTGAAATAAAACCGATTAAAAATTACAATTTCAAATAATAAAACAAATTTTAACAGTTCCAAGTAAAATTGTACCCATAGATAATTAGCCAAGATTCAGTATAACTGAAAAACACCAAGGCCCCCCAAACTATCAACTTCCCGACAATAAGTAGAATACATGGTTAATATAAATTAAATTTGAAAGTTTGTTTACATTATACTATCTGTGCCTTGTCTTTAAAATACTCTGAAAAATTAGAATATTGAAATTAAATTCGAAGCTTTGTTTCCATTATGATTTCTGTTCAAAACTTGTGTTGTCTTGCAAAGGATCCAACTCCTTTTTTAAATAATGAAAGAGGCGTCTGATTTTGTTAAGTTCCAGGCTTGTGTTTTGTTTATATTAAACTATTTGTCCAAAACATGTATTTTTTACAAATTATTTTAGACAAAGAATTTTTAATTTTATTAATTCTCAAGACGGGGAATTGTTTATACTAAACGCCCAAGAAGACTAATATCTTTACAGAAAGGATATTCTAATGATATTCCCAATAAAGAGATTATTTTATGATTCCTTGACAAGATTTTTTAAGATTAAGAATGCCAGAGTGAAGAAATTAGATATATCAATGTTAATTTTGGTGGGTGGGCGGGGGTCGTCTATATAAACGAGGAAGGTCTCTAGAGATTGGCTCCAGTCGTATTTGCTGTAGTAGGAGCAAAAACAGTCAGATGAATGACTGACAAATTGAGTGAGTGTCGACTGGCTAGTTATTACATTTATGAATTCAAGAAAAGTCAGGTAGCTGGTTTTTACTTGGAAGAACTGAATGATAGCCGACTGGGTAGTTATCATTTGAAGAATTCATGGAGAATCGACTGGCTGGTTATTATTTTGAAAAATGGAGAAAGAGCCGATAGGACGGTTGCTACTTTGAATAACTGAGGGAGAGTTGACTGTCTGGTTAATACTTTAGCGTATACAACTAGATTTCTCAGATCACCATCCTGCAGTAAGGAACTTCACTTCGCAGTAGATAATAGAGATATTTTATTCAAACGGTTTTTCTTAAATATTCAATAAACCTGCTTTTAGAGTTATTAAGGGTGTTTTGCATTTTATTTAAGGAGTTCTTATACCGAGCTGATTCAGAAGTTGCCCTTGTGCGCAAAGAGACAAGCATTACCACGGCCATAGATGGGAATTATAGGAGTCTACACTAGACTTTGCTGTCAATCTCAATATCACGCAAATCAATATTATTGAGACGACACACCGGTCCCAATCAAGAACGAAAAAGATAGCCGGATGACCCATAAGGTCGGAATTACTCAACATAGCTACCGAAGTTAATTACTAGGAAGAAAGGCCAAGAGAAACAGAGATGGGAGAGTGCAGAGTGTAAGTTGATAAGGGTGAGGTGTTACATATGTATATACATAATAATTTTTTATAAATATACATTTATATATATATATATATATATATATATATATAGTCATCCGGAGACAGTCCTGTTTTGCTATATTACAGCTCATCAGTACGGTTAGACATCCGACTGCGTTTAGCCAGGACTGAAACCCGACCGAACTGACATCAGTCGGTGACTTTACCACTAAGCTATCGGTGGAGGAAGGCAGATTTTGGCGTGTTGTATACACAATACACACCAACAGAGGAGAGTGTTCAAATTCATTATTGAATAATTCGAATGAATAAGAACGAAGAAAATAATTGCAACGTTCAAAGCATTAATTCAAAACAGGACTGATTATAAAAATAGAACAACGAATTGTAAAAATTTTTGAAAGTTAAGAAAGTAGAATAAAACACCTCAAGTTAAATAGAAAATTCTCAAATAAACTAGAATCTTTAGATCGGCAAACGAACCATGTTTAATCTGTCTGAAGAGAAAATGAAAATTATATAGTACATGAAAAGTGACATATTATTAAACCAAAGACATGAAACTACAGTAAAATGTAAACATGTTAAAGAATTAATCTTACAATCCTGCTAGTGATATTAACGATGAGATGTTGGAAAGAATGGCAACAAAAAGGAAATTAATAATGAGCATCAGGAAGAGACAACTGCAGCCCTGGGACATGCAATAAGGAAGGAGAGCTTAAAGAACCTGATATTGACAGGCCAGATAGAAGGAAAGAGAGACAGAGGAAGGCAGCGGATAACATATTTGCAGGGCCTGATCAGGTGAATGACGGAACGGGGGTTGCGAGGTGTGACAGGAATAAACATACTAAGAGCCACAAGTGATAGGGAGACGTGGAGAACCATGATCGCCTACGTTCTGAAAGGACAGGGCACATAGAAGAAGAAGTAATATTAAAACTAAGGTATGGAACTACAGCATTTAGTAGTATTTACCTTACTATTTTTATCATTTACTTTATATAATCTTTCTACTTATGTTATTTTAATCGTTATTTTCTATTACAAATTGTAATCTTTTTATTACCTTAAGTATTTCTATTGCACTCAAAAATTACTGTTAATATGTTTAGCCATGTATTAACTTATTATTTTTATTTTTTTATTTTTTATTTGTTTGTTATTTTATATATATATATTTTTTTATTATTATTTTGTTATATACTTTTTACTTTATGTTATTTTTATTATGCTGTTGTCACTTTTCATTATAAATTATATGCTATGGTCGCACTACCAACACAGTCTGCGGGAAGGCCTAAGGCAGGTCGTGGTGTGTTGTTATGGCTACATTTCATGTTTTTTTCTATTTCTCTTAACATCCCTAGCGTTACATAGACAAAGTTCTCCTTAGTGTGTGGGCTGCACTTAAAAAGACAATTTTTTGTATATCTCTTAAGCTGGGGTTTCCACTGATTCTTTCAATGTGTTGTTTTGTTCCATTTTTTATCATTCCAAGTGCACCTACCATCATTGACACGATTCTTGTTTTCAATTTCCACATTTTTTTCTATTTCAATTTCCAGGTCTTTATATTTTGACAGTTTTTCGAATTCCTTGATTGCTGTTACAATCAGCTGGGCAACCTATATCAATTCATAGGCAAGTTTTTTTTTTATTTCTGGTTTTGAACAATAATGTCTGGCCTATTTGCTTCAATTTTTCTGTCTGTATAGATGGTGTAATCCCATAGAATGGTGACATCTTCTATTTCTGTAACCGGTGCTGAGTGATGTTCATACCAGTGTTTGTTTATATATTTTCCATAATGTTTGCACATTGTCCAATATAAATAGTGCCGCACTCTATCGTGACGATTTTTATATTCATTTGGGGCAAGTACAGAACACCCTGAGATTAGATGGTCTATTGTTTCTTGGTATTTATCACAGAACCTGCATTTTGGATCTACATTATTATGTATGATATTTGCCTGAAAGTTTCTAGTGAAAAAACTTTGGTCTTGCACTGCAAGAATAAAGCCTTCAGTCTCAGACTTTAATCCAGATGCACGTAACCATGGATGAGTATTAACTTTCTCAACATTGGATTTATTGGCACGTTCTGGATATTGGCCACGCAGAGGTTTGTCTTGCCAGCGTTGTTTCATCTGTTCAAGTTATTATTATTATGTCATTTTTCATCATATTTCGATTTCTGCTTTGGTCTCACTACCAACCAAGTCTGCGGGGAGACCTAAGGCAGGTAGTGGCGTGTTGTTATGGCTCCATTTCATGTTTTTCTATCTTCCCTATCATCCTCAGCATTAAATAGATAAAGTTTTCCTTAGTGTGTGGGCTGTACTTAATAAGACAATTTTTTGTATCTCTCTTAAGCTGGGGTTTCCAGGGATTCTTTCAATGTGTTGTTTTGTTCCATTTTTTATCATTCCAAGTGCACCTACTATCACTGGCACAACTCTTGTTTTCAATTTCCATATTTTTTCTATTTCAATTTCCAGGTCTTTATATTTTGACAGTTTTTCAAATTCCTTGATTGCTATGTTACAATCCGCTGGACAAGCCATATCAATTAATAGACAAGTTTTCTCCTTCTGGTTTTTAACAATAATGTCTGGCCTGTTTGCTTCAATTTTTCTGTCTGTGTAGATGGTGTAATCCCATAGAATGGTTACATCTTCTATTTCTGTAACCGGTGCTGGATGATGTTCATACCAGTGTTTGTTTACAGCTTTTCCATAATGTTTGCACATTGTCCAATGTAAATATTGCCCAACTCTATCGTGGCGATTTTTATATTCGTTTGGGGCAAGCACAGAACAGCCTGAGATTAGGTGGTCTATTGTTTCTTGGTGTTTATCAAAAAACCTGCATTTTGGATCCATATTATTATGCATAATATTTGCCTGAAAGTTTCTCGTGAAAAGACTTTGGTCTTGTGCTGCAAGTATAAATCCTTCAGTTTCAGACTTTAATCCAGATGCACGTAACCATCGATGAGTATTAACTTTGTCAACATTGAATTTATTGGCACGTACTGGATATTGGCCATGCAGAGGTTTGTCTTGCCAGCGCTGTTTCATCTTTTCAAGAGCTTTATCTTTGGCTTTCATTTTCATATTTTTTGCCGCAATAGTTGGTTCTTGGCTTCTGTTTTGCTTTTCTACAGAATCTACTAACTGTAAATCTTGTTTGTATTTACTGCCTTCTTTTATTATTGAATATTTTTTCTTTCTTTCTTCATGTTGCCTTACTAATTGTATCATCCAATCCTTTGTTGTTTCTATGTATGTTAGTAAGCCAATAGTTGTTGTCTTGTATGACAATTCCAGCTGAATAAGACCCCTTCCACCTTCTTTACGGGGTATGTATAGACGGTCTACATCAGCCTTTGGATGATGCATCTTATGCTTAGAAAGAAGCTTTCTTGTTTTAGCATCCATTCGTCTGATGTCGTTTAGAGTCCAGTTTAAGATGTTGAAGCTATATTGGACAACTGGGATTGCAAGGCTATTAATGGCCATAACTCTGTTCTGTGAATTTAATTCAGTTTTTAATATCATTCGTAGCCTTCTATAGTACTCTTTACGCACTATTTCTTTCATTTTTTTATGGTGAATGTTTTCGCTCTCATTTACACCTAGGTATTTATAAGCTTCTTCTGGTTTCAATTCTTTTATTGTTACAGCAGGGTCTAGGCTAATTGAGGATGTTTCTTGTATTGATCCACGTAAAACTGTAGCTTTAGCACATTTATTCAAATTAAATTTCATTCCAATGTCTTCGCTGAAGCATTTTACAGTTTGCAGAAGACCTTCCAGCTCATTATCATTCTTAGCATATAACTTTAAGTCATCCATGTAAAATAGATGGCTTATTTTCTTTTGGCCTATTTTATAACCACATTCTGTCTTATTAAGTTGACTGGTTAGTGCTATTAATGATATGCAGAATAGTAAGGGAGATAAAAAATCACCTTGAAATATACCTCTTTTGATGTTTATTTCATCAGACTTATAGGTTCCATTTATATGATTGAGGTATTATTATTATTTTTGTATACCAATAAACAGACAAACACGGGTGTATATAAAAATATATCAGTGATATTTTTATTAATGAACGATCGACCGTGTGGCCTAGTGAACAGAGAGTTGAGGGAGCGCTCTTCCAAGGTTGACAGCTGACGGGGGGGTGTTGTCGTATCTGTTGCTCCTCTACTCTGGTCTTGTCTGGCTCTCTGCCCAGACTCGTCTGTCGAGACTGACTGACTTCGACTTCTCTTCTGTCGACTTCTTCGACTTCTCTGGTTTCTTCGACTTCTGTGTTTTCGAGGTCTTTATATATCTTCCAAAACCGGAACTCGTTTTCTTCCGGGTTTTGTCTCGATCTGCGTCGCCTACTCGACGCCTACGTAATTCTCAGAGTCACCTGTCTGTTTGCTCTGAGCTATTTCCGCTCTGCCGGAAATAGGGTCAAAATGACATCCGCTGCTTTCAATGACCGTAAACACCCACGCTTCATCAGCCTTCTTGGGTGGGGCCAGATTATTATATTACATTATTATTATTATTATTATTATTATTATTATTATTATTATTATTATTTTAATAAAATATTTTTATTTATATTTTGTTTATTTTATTTTTAATTTATTTTATTTTTATTTATTTTATTTTATTTTTTCTGTTTATTTTATTTTTTCTGTTTTATTTTATTAGGTCTAATTAATTAATATCTTCGTGTTGGGTTTTTAAATATTCTTTATTTTACGCTTTATGAATATTCTTTCTGTTTGTATATGTGAATTCATCATATTTTTTAATCCCAAAAGATTTTAGGTGAAACATTATAACCGATGTCAATATCTGTTTCCAATTCATTTCCGGCCAAAGTTTAAAATGTCTTTGTCTTAAACCTTTCCATTGGCTCTTCCCTCTATACATTTTCTCATTTATCTTCCTCTTCACTTTCTATTTCGTCTGTATCTTTTCTTTTCCTCTTCCTTTTCCTTTTCTTGATTCCTCATCTTACTTTCTGATCTTTTCTTCCTTTTTTCTTTTTCTCTTTCTTAATATCTTTTTTTCTCGTACGGAAAAAAATCCAAAAATAAAGGGAAGTGCTGTTCTTAAAAGAAAAATATTTTCAAATAAAATCATTTATTTCTATCATTATTAACTGATGAAACATTGTTCTTTCAATGTCGAAACAATATGTACAATTTTGTAGTAGTTTGTAGTTTTCACATGTTCTATCGTAATAATATATATATATATATATATATATATATAGGTCTTTTTTTAAGGTTTCATTTTAAAGCTAATAGATTAAATTTGATATTTTCAATAATCAAATACATTGCAGTATTTCAAAACTAATTGAAATTAGAATTATTTTAATCATTAAAATCGGCCTTGTTAACTCCTATGACAAGACAATATAATTCCATTTATTAAAAATCGTTCAAAAATAATATATACGTATTGAATTTTACTTGTTCTACCATTATAGTAATATTTACGATGACGCATGTCGTGAAAGGTTAAAAACCAGTAAATAATAAATTATCATGTATAGACTTCCGTATTTACTAAAATTAGCACGTTTATCAAAGCCTCTTGAAAATCATATTCCTGTCCTGAAGATTTGTTTAGCAATAAATTAGTAAAATTAAAGATTTAGTAACAGAAACTTGGTTTTAAGAATCCTTACTTTATGCTTAAATTATAGCAAAAAACTATGTTTGAACAAAGTACGGTATATTCCACCTAACAATAGTTGCAATTAGTCCCCCGTTACCAACTTGAAAAACTGTCTTCAATTAAATCAAATACAGTAAAACCTAACAACCAATATATATATATATTCTAATATCGAGTCATGAATTCCTGTCTCTGCCCCTTTTTTATATCTGGATGACAAATTAAATTTTTTTTTTCTTAATTTTCCCCTATTTTTTAACTTCCTATGTATGGATATGCTTTTGGGCTTCTTCCAGTATGTGAATTTTTCTAACACATTTGAATTAATAAATTTTTGAACCGTTCCTGATGAAGCGAAGAGTTTTCTCGCTGAAATAGCTTCATCAGGAACGGTTCAAAAATTTATTAATTCAAATGTGTTAGAAAAATTCACATACTGGAAGAAGCCCAAAAGCAGTCGAATCTCTCTATCAAAGACAGGTTTGTCCAATCATATGAGATCTCATGGTAGAGGGGACTTATAACAACCAGAATATTTTTTCTTGTAATCTCTCTGGGAAGCTGCATAAGAATGCGAGCGGTCGAACTTTGCATTTTAAATCAAAACATAAGGATTGACTTGTGGTATCCAGTAGACTGACATGTACTATCTGTGGGTTCAAGTGTCATCAATGCCAGGACTAATTTTTCAAAAAATGTGAATCATCTTACACAACAACGACAAGAGGATCGTAATTCATAAAAGTCTTTATATCAAAGTGAGAGTAGTTATGCTCGGCAACGAATGGGCTTTCACGACATATATATGAATTGTTCAAATGCTTTGTTTTGTTTGAACAATTCATATATATATATATATATATATATATATATATATACGCTCTCACACCCTGATTGAGCACTCTGGAAGAATGGTAGACTTTGAAAAACAGTAGCTACTCTGGCATGTACACATCGGTCATTCAGTAATGGATTACAGCACTTTGGCTATTGGGCGGGTATAATGACAATATACACGCTAAAAAGTCTGCCTTCTTCTACTGAACGCCCATAACCCAGAGGTAGAATCGCCGACTGACGCCAATTCGGTCGGGTTTCAATCCTGGGTTAAAAGCAATCGGAGTCTAACCATACTGATGAGCTGTGATATAGCGAAACAGATCTGTCTGTGGATGACTATATATATATATATATATATATATATATATATATATATATATATATGATTGAAGTTCAATCGTGGCTGAGCTTGATTATATTTTGTTTTTCCGAGCTTTTTTGGTTATTCTTTAACCATTATTAAGGGTGAATTTTGTTTTACATGTATTTGAATATGTGTAGAATTTATATTTAATCATGTGTATGTTATACTCCGAACACGGTAAGCACATTGTTACCGTGTTCATAATTGGTATTATTAAATGTAGGATTTTTCTTTTTTATTGATAATTCTTCTATTAATTTTTATCTTTTTTTTTTTGCATGTGGATGATGTTATAATGTGTGTATTGTCAACAAGTATGTCACTGATAGGGTCTGATGCGTTTAGATGAGATCGGATTTGACTGTGGTCAGAAAGCTGCAATGTCAATTATTTTGTAAATCTTGTGTTAGAGTTGCAGTTTGAATTCCGAAAAGAAAAATATCATAATTAAAAACAAGAAGTTATTAAAAATGCTTAATGATAATACCTCGTCTGTCCTTTTCAGTGAAACTTGCAAAAAAGAGAGATTGCTGCCCAAATACACAATATATATATATATATATATATATATATATATATATATATATATAAGTGTGTAATATATATATATATGTATATAAGTGTGTAATAAATTGAATGTATGTGTGTGTATGTGTATGTATATATGTATTCTTATTCGTAGAATTGTGTGTGTATATATATGTATGTATGTGTGTACTTCTATAGATATGTATATAATAATTGTAATTAATTTTTTTTTTTTTTACCTAGTGTTGTCTTTATTTAGTTTAATTTCAAATGACCTAATTTTTTTTAAAATAATTTTATTTTAAATCCTATATCTTTTTATTCCCTTTTATTAATAATTATGCCTTTTTAAGTAAAGGCCTTTTTCTAATACTTCAACGTTTTGGGGAAATTAGGTTTTTGAATTTGTCCAGCGTCTGTAATATTTAAAAAAATTCTTTTCTTTAGTTTCTTTCTTTTTCCCTCCCTTCCTTCTTTTATCTCTCTTACCACCTTTTATCCGTGTTGCTTAAACTTACGTCGATTTAACACGGCTGTCTGTTAATTTTTAGTTACATTCTCCCTTTTTTTTGCGAACCCAAACGATGTCAATTTTTTTCTTTTCTTATTTATTTGATTTTATTCTATCTTTTTCTTTTTCTTTTTCGTTTTCTTTTTCTTTTTCTTTCCCTTTATTTTTATTTTTATTTTATTTTATTATTTATTATTTTAATTTCTTTGCAATCTATTTAAAAAGGTAAAGTAGACTAATTTTTCTCCAGTTTCTGAAAGGTTTTTTCTGTTGCTGAGGTGATGTGTCGTCCCCCGTGGGGATCTTCATATCGAAATGGCCATTCAACATCTTTGAATTAATCCTTTTTTAATATATATATATATATATATATATATATATTAAAAATATGTATAAACTGGTTTCGTTTATGGCGAAAAATAATAGTTCAAACCTTATATAATCAATGAGTTAGAAATATATAGTTTCGTTCTATAGACGTTTATTAAAATTAATAGAATGCATATTTTATAATAATATTAACAGGAATTATAATCAAATGGGGTAATTCAAATTTTTTTATATTATTTCAGATTAGACTCTCCATCCAAAATATGATCTCAAAATTGTAAAAATCTTAATTACATTCATTTAAAACTTTTTACGCCCGAAAATGGGATTAGATTTCACATTTTTTTAATTATTCAACTACGTCATTATTTCATCAAAAATTTTTTTCATCAAAAATAAAATATCAAAAATATCAAAATAATACCAAAATCACTATAATATACAATGTAAATTTATTTTCTTAGTCAAATCTTAAAGGAAAGAATATTTGCAGAATTATACGAACACGAATTATTCAAAAAATTCTTTCAGTTCTATTTTTGTAAGATTTCAGGACAAATTTTCTAGATGTTTACGGTTGATATTGCTAAACGTTTTACTGAAATAATGTATCCGAGATTTTTTCTGTATAAAACTATAAAAAAATATTTATATTCACCTAAAATTTTAAAAGTATTTATTGAAAAGCTGAAATCTAAGATAGATAGATAGATAGATAGATAGATAGATAGATAGATAGATATGAAAACACTGATAGATAGATAGATAGATAGATAGATAGATAGATAGATAGATAGATATGAACAAACTGATAGATATTAGAGATAGATAGATAGATAGATAGATAGATATGAAAACACTGATAGATAGATAGATAGATAGATAGATAGATAGATAGATAGATAGATAGATAGATAGATTGTGTTGTCATGCTCGTGAATGGCGAAGATAATCCAAAAAGACCTATTTAATATAAAATATTAAGCGATAGATCTGTATAGAGAGCTCAATGAATGTTATCCAGGGCAATATGATATTTATAAAGAAAAACTGAACGTATCATCTAAAGTGGTGATAAATTATAATCCATTTCAATGAATTCATTAGTTCATTTCTTCATCAAACCAGGTTTTAATCGTTTTATTCGTTATAAATATTTTCCCAGAATATCCCCCCAAAAAATTTAAACGAAGAAATCAAGTAATATGAACCAGAATAGAAATCTTTAGCCTTTTTTCGTAAGGGTCACCAAGTCTAGGGAAGAAAAAGTTCATTAGGTAGAATGGGTAACCATAAATCTATTACACTCCCACTCTCAAGTACACGAATACGTATAATGAACACATCTACGCATGCACACATACATACATATACACACATATACATACTTACACATACGTACATATAAATCTGCCGATGCATTCAACTATATATACACACATCCATCCATATCTACATATAAATATTGTGTCTACACACTCACATAAACACCTATGAAGACCAGACATATACGCGTATAATGAATACTAGCACATATTTACGCAAGTATACCAACAAACCTCACATATGCGCACAAAGTACTCATATATACATACATACACACATATACATGCATATATGCACACCTGCATGTATATACATATATATACATATTTTTTAATCGTATCACCCCGAGCAAGGCGGTAATGCCACTGATGTGCAGGGGGCTACATAAGAGTAAAAAGATTAAGTAGAAAAGAGTGAAGAGGAAGACGAACCAGTTAGAAAGGAGCAAGAGAACGATGTGAATACAGGTTTGATGACAGTTGTGAAGATGGAGAGAAAGGAAAGGATATACGGGGTGGTGAAAGAACTAGGGTCAAGTGGTTAAGAGATGAGTATTGACATTGCATTTAAATTCCTGGAGGTTGTAGCCGTCAGGAAAGCAAGAATATGGAAGCGAGTTCCACAGGCAGGAAGTGCGAGAGAAGAAGCTGCAGGAGTAGAATTGTCGTCTGCATATATATATACACAAAATCTTCTACATATACATATAAATTTCTTATTTATACACACTCTAGCCTTTCCACATCCATGTACCCACCTATGAAAACCAGATTTATACGTGAATATACAAGACCAACATATATACATATGTATATATATATATACAAAATCTTCTACATACACACACAAGTTTCTTATCGTTATATATACACCTACATACATATACGCACATAATGTCTTTTAAAATAAATAATGACCTGAAGTCACAGTCACATTTCTTCTTGCACAGTTTTAAATTTCTGGTATTTTTTTTTTATAATCATTTCACTCCAAGCAAGACAGTACCGCCACTGGTGAGCAGAGGTTTACTTAAGAGTAGAGCGATGAGAAAGGGAAACAAGTTACAGGGGGTATCAGAGAATGAGTAACAGAAGGCTGAGAACACTGGTGTGAAGAGAGCTGCATGAGAGTAGAAGGGAAAGGGAGAAGAACATGATATAAGGGTTGTCAGGGAAAGGGTGCGAGTCAAGGAAATAAAACATTGACATTGCATCTAAACTCTTGGAGATTGTAGCTGTCAGGGAAGCAAGTGTACGGAAGGGAATTCCTCAGACAGGATTAGCGAGAAAAGAAGCTACTAGAGTAGAAGCTGCGGTTACATTTGATTGGTTTCACTGGGACCTAGTTGCTAGTCTAGTAGCTCGAGTAAATTCAAGCAGAAGGGGCACTAGGGTGCTAAGCTCATCGGAGCAGATGCCGTGAAAATATTTGTAGAAGAGACAGGAGGAAGCCACATTACGTCAGTGATAAAGTGACTGGGGTTGAGCTACCAGGTCGGAATCGATTACATTGCAGATTCTCCGTTGGATTTTGTCAAGAACTCCGAGATGAATAGCAGAAGCACTTGACCAGATGGGGCAGCAGTATTTAATGCACGGGCGGATGATAGATTTATATATGTGCAAGATGGATTCAGATGAGAAAAACTTCCTGGCCCTACATAGTAAACCGACCTTCCTATCAGCAGATTTAGCTAAGGATTCAACGGAGGTTAAATGTTCATAGCAAAAAAAATACTGAAAGAGATTTAAGGCTTAGGAATGTGGGGAGTGTGTAAGTGAGGAATGTCTTTGATGTAGTTGCTCCTTAGGTCAGTAAGTCGTTTTGAGACAGGAGAGAAGGAAAGAGGCAAGCGTAGTAGCCACTTGACTTAGGTCAAGGGGATATTGCTTACACTCTTTTCCTCGGGGTCTGCCTGCTGGGGTCTGTATCCGCTTTTTATATCTGCTTTTTGGATCACAGCAACTCGTTTAGGATTTCACACTTGCATTTGATTCTGGGATTCCCATTGGCTGATAAATAAAATTCGCGTAGGCTCGCGAAATGTAAATTTAGTATTTGATTAATTTTTATTTTTCAACCGGAACATTTGTGCGAACCCGGATGCGCAACGACAACTTTTGGTCATTTTCCTTTTTGTCGTGAGAGAGCAAACATCCGGTCCGTCGCTGGTCGGTATCACCACAATATAAAGTGTGACGTTTCAATTTCTGGAATGACAAGATGTTACTGGAGTAATGTTTCCGACGAAAAGCATTTTTATCTAACCATGTCTGGACAAATTTTGACTTCCGTTTTCGTTCAAGCTGAATCAGAGAGAAAGTTTGTTTTGTTTTTTGTTTGTTTGTTTTTCTTTTCTTTTTTCTTTCTTTTTTTACATGTTTATGTTTTTTATCAATAATAATATATTATTTTATAAAATATGTCTATTTTTTACTAAATGTTTAAACAGTTATAGCTGAAGTCACAGATGAAAAATTATTATTGCCATCGTAAAAAAAATATTTTTCCTTTTTGATAACAACATAGCATGAGATTGTGCAGAAATGCTTGCTTAAGACGAGATTCCAAAATAAATTTTGATAATACACTATTTACTTTGTTCGAACTGTTGTCCTCTTCCTTATTGTCATTTTCATGATATGTCAGCCGTTGTATGCACCGACCTTCTTCAGGTGATATAATCAGTCAGTTAAGTGCCATACGTAAGACACGCTTGGGCGATCATGTCTCGAAAGAGAGCCGAGTTCGAATTCCAGCTAAATTCGTTGCATTCACTTACGCACAAATACCCTTGGTAAAGGTATTAATGCGTCGCCTCTTCCTCCATATATAGCAGAACAGATTTGTATTCTATAGCCTTGGTTAGCAACTAGTCTACCGCAGAAAGTAATGGTAACTTACTTCGGGAAAATCTTCTGCCTAGTCAGTTATGTCTCTTTCGAGACATGATCGCCCAAGCGTGTATCACGTACGGCATTTAACAGATTGACTGACTAAATTAACAGCTAGGTCTAATTGTTTTATAGTTTAAATTTGTAGATACAACAGTATGTTCTATGATAAAAGTTTCTTCTCTTGCATTTTCTGCTTGTGGAAGTATCTCTCGGCCTCTTGCTTTCCAGTCAATTTCAATGGTCAAAAATTTAAATCCGATGTAAATCGCTACCTTTGGTCTACTTAATTCCTGTTATTCTCTTCTTAATAATGACTATTTTCTTTTTCGCATATTCTTTGTATCTTAGTAGGTTTATTGTTTTACTTAAAGTAAATTTTTTTTTTTTTTAAATCTTCTCACATAGTAGTAAATGCTGTTGAATTTTCTCTCAATTTTCAGAAGAATGGGAACAAAATGCATTTAGAATAGTTTTTCTAGAAAACGTAATGAAGAAAGAAGATTTGGAAAATTTGACACTCACAGGACATATTAAAAAGCAAGAGAAACATAGAAAAACATTGAAAAGCCACCTAACGTTCTTGCGTAAATGGATGGCAGAACAGAAAGCGGGAAAGATAGTAAAATCAAAGAAGAAATCATAATGAGACATAATCGCCCACGTTCCAAAAGGATATTGCACATGAAGGAAAATAATTAGTTCACTGTGAAAACTCTCTCTACATAAGAAGTCCCACCTTCCCAAGTGAAAGGTCTTTTTCGCCAATAGTAGGACATATAAATAGACAAGAAGGTTTGAGTAATTTGACACCATGAGGACATATTGAAGAGGAAAAAAACAGAAGAAAACAGCGAATAGCAAATTAAATGTCTTTGTGCAAACGAATGACAGATCAGGAAGTGATGTTATTAGTTGATTTATTTTTTATGATTTATCAACCCTTTAAGAGTTATTTAAAGCCGAAACACATTTCGAATTGTAGGGGGTTGCTTACAGTATACAGTGTTTCCAAACGGTCACCATTTAAAGACCTAATCAAGCTCACTGTTGCTTAACTTAGTTTATCAAATGAGAACCGGTGTTTTCAGTCTGATTTAAGTCGGAGAATGGGAAAAATAGTAAAAAAGCAAACATTGCTAAGGCCTATGGATTAAAAGTCGTGGGGATCCCTGATCGCCTACGTCCTTGAGGAACACCGTGCATGGAAAAAAGAAGTAACTAGGAGTATTAGGAAAATATTCATTGAACTTTAACTGAAAATATCAAACATTTCTTTTTTCCGCCAAGAGCGAATTAAACCTGCAGAATGTTTTTTTGTCTCGCCTGTTTCTACCTGTAGTTTCTATCGAGTAAGTTTATACAAAAACAGTAGTTTTAGTGGTTGGCGGGAAATAAGTGTCGCTTTTGAATGATTGATAACCTTTTCTGGAAAAAAAATTCTCTAAGTATAAAAATAAGCAACAATCAAAATTTAGTCGTGTTTGAAGCTTTAGAAGTGCATTTTTTAATTTTGAAAGTTTGACATCATCACTCAACGAGATTCGTGTCACTTTAGACGAGTCAGAAAAAGATTAGCCGAGCAATTTTACTCTGTTTTCTATTTGTAGCTAATATTTCAGCATTCGTGACTTACATAAAACGAAGTATTTGTTCTCTGACGTTCATGAGCAACATGAATGAAATAAAACATTTTTTCTTTGATATCTTTTCTAAAAGATGAATAGGAAAATCAAATTTTACTTGTTCTGGCCAAGTTAACATTCAACGAGACTGATTTTCATTTAAAAAGAATAAATTCCAAAAATAAACAATTCCATATACCTTATCTGAAACATTTGGAATTTCCATATATATATATATATATATATATATGGAAAAGGTGCGAGAAGCCGTGAACGTTTTGTTTCGATTGTAGATTTAGTGTTATTAATATTATCAATATTAATTGCTTTTTGTATAATACATTAAGTGTCCATAATGATATTTGTGTCGCTACACATGTTTCGAGTTCAAATTTGACTCTCGTGAGGCACATGATTTGTGACTTCACATATCGAGATCCGTTTGTCTTTCTGATGGCCAAACATACTGTGTATATATAGATAAGTGGTCGGTGAGCAGGTCAGAAAGTTCATATGTTTGTTAATTTTTTCTCACTCACTCGTTAAATCTTTTCCTTTTTGGCAATTATGGGGTATAAAATTTTTTAACACTGACTTGCGAAATTTGATTTCGTCTTTTTTCTTCAAAATTGTTCCAGCGACCATTTTGATTTTGATTCAATTCTACGGGTCATCAAGTTTTGTTGTTGTTTTTGGAATCCATAATTACTATTTTGGCAACGGTTCACGATTTTTTTTTAAATTTAGTGTATCTGTATTGTATGTGTCTTAGCTTTTTCATGTTTTTTGTTGAGGGAAAGTTTGTATTTTTTAAAAATATTTCTTCCTGCATCATGAGCGTGTCATAGTCTGCATTTTGATAGATAGACATTACTCTGAATTTCCTCTACTACATTGGTGTAAGTGTTGGGAAACGTACAATAACATCGCTGAAAAAAATTTGAAGAAAAAATACGTAATCATATTTCGGAAGTCAGTGTAAAAAAAAGACTTCTGGATTCGAAACACGTGTAGCGACACAAACACTACGGACACCTAATGTATCGTACAAAAAGCAAGTAATATTAATAATATTAATAACAGTAAATCTACACTTTAAACAAAATGTTTCTATTATATATATATAATATTATATATTAAGAACAATTTTAGTGGGGAATATTTTTTTAAAGTGGGAAAAGTTTACCTGTGAGATGAATTGTTCTTTAATAATTAATAGGTTCAAATCGGTATTTACGGTGATGCAACTACACATGCGCACTAAAAAAAACGAGGCACTGAGAATTTAAAATGTAAATGTTTTCCTTTGTTTTGTTTTGTTTTGTTTTGTGAGGGGGTTCTTTTATATATTATATGTTTAAGTGTATATAATTTAGTTTATTTTTGTTAGGTTCTCTTTCATCTTGTTTATGTTTTGAAAGTGACAGAAACATTATTCTCTATTTAATAGATAGATAGATAGATAGATAGATAGATATGAGCAGACTTAGATAGATAGATAGATAGATAGATAGATAGATAGATAGATAGATAGATAGATAGATAGATAGATAGATATGAGCAGACTGGATAGATAGATAGATAGATAGATAGATAGATAGATAGATAGATAGATAGATAGATAGATAGATAGATAGATAGATAGATAGATAGATAGATGTAAATAGACTCAAACAGATCACAAGATGTGATGTACAAACGATATCTGATAAACCAAAGGTTTATTCTGTGATATCTATGTTTTATTGTAGACAGACATGTTTATCTTAAAATCGGTATAAGTTCCAGAAGGAATGAAGGAAGGAAAGAAAAAAAAAACAAATACATACAAAGAAAAAACACGTATAGAAAGTTTGATAGATTTTAAAGGGTAAATAAAGAAATGAAACCTAAATGTATAGAATTCTTTATGCCAAAATCAATTTTATGAGCTAATTCCTTGATACTGATTATCGGAAAGTTAAAAAAAATGTCGAACTGTGTGGTGTAACGGAATTATGGAGAGGAAGTGATTATGGGGACGTCTGCGTATAAAATAAATATAGCAAAAAGAAAAGCAAAATAAATCTTTTAATGTTTTCATATGAAAGTGTCGTGAAGGAAGAATCTCCTCTGTTATAATAAAGACTGTTGTTCATATATATATATATATATATATATATATATAATGCTGAATTCTGATAATGTTTAGCGCCAACGTTGTGGGTTTACTGATAACATGTATTTTAGCAAGCAGGTTTTTTATCGTGAAGTGCTGGATATTGGAATGGAGATAGAGTGTTGATATGCACAAAGAGTTTGTCACTTTAACTGAGCAGATTCATACCGACTTCGAAATTTCTATAGAACACGGTTATGATGTTTTGACTCGTCAGGGCTGGTTCGAATGAGAACCTCATAAAGGTTTTCTCACAAAACTTCGAAGTTGGCATGAACCTGCTCAATTTAAGTGACAGACTCTTTGTACACACACACACACACACACACACACACACATATATATATATATATATGAGAGCAAAACGGCCACCCGTAAAATCGGGTAGTATAATCTAACAGATTTTATCGAATTAATATTTGAAAAAGTATCATCAAAATAAAAATAGAGAGCTCAATAAATATTATTCAGAGCAAATATATTGAGAGCAAAACTTAACGCATAATTAAACGGTTACAAATTCAGAATTTATTTCAGCAATGTAGAGAAATGTTTTACAATTGCCTCGTGTAGACCGTTAAGGAATAAAAACAATTATATATATATATATATATATATATATATATATATATATATATATATAGTTATGTGAATTAATAAATATACATAATGGAATTCACACATGTATAAAAATATTATTCAGATGTTCATAAAACAGTGCTCGAAGTAGTATAAACCGAGCTATTATATATATTAATAAATATTCAAATTATCGGTTGCACGACTTGGAATTTCATGCGTTACGAAATTATCAGGTGCATATTACGAACTGACCGTTCAAAGTATTTGAATTTAAGTTCACTTGATGTTCATAGGGGTTAAATCTTATAATGTTAGAGTACTATTTTTTAATTTCTGAAGAGTAAAATTTAAATAGGCAAAAATTACATGGAGATAAAAAATATTTTTAATTAAAATTTTGAATTAAAAAAAAATATTTTTAGAAAAATGCAAGAAGATGAAATCAAAGAGGCGTAATTCCTAATTATTAATAGTAATATTTGCGGGGAAAAGAGAGAAGGCAAAGGGGAAAATTAGAAAGTGAGAAAGAAAGAGACAAACGTACAGAGGAATATGTCTCAATCAAAAAATAAGAATTTAAGTTAGTTTTTCTATGGGAGCATGTGGTCATTAATTCACAATAATATATGGATAAAGGGTTGCTTTTGATGTGTTTACTATTGTTTAAAGTTAATATATGATTATTGAAACGATATTTCCTCTTACTTGTAGTTGCTCTAATATAGAATTTAACAACGTCATTCGAATGGATGCGAGCTCTATAAATAATACTTTCGGTCACATCCTGGCCATTCAGTGGGTAGATGTTATATTCTCGACAGTCTCAGTTAGATAGATAGATAGATAGATAGATAGATAGATAGATAGATAGATAGATAGATAGATAGATAGATGTGAACATAATGAGATAGATAGATAGATAGATAGATAGATAGATAGATAGATAGATAGATAGATGTGAACATAATGAGATAGATAGATAGATAAATAGATAGATAGATAGATAGATAGATAGATAGATAGATAGATGGGAACATAATGAGATAGATAGATAGATAGATAGATAGATAGATAGATAGATAGATAGATAGATAGATAGATAGATAGATTAGACACAAGTAGTGTCGAAGCAAAATAGCCAATTTTGTATTGGTATTATAACATTTTAATTTAATAAATTCTAAATAATTATATATATATATATATATATATATATATATATATATATATATATATATATATATCCTTTCTGTCATGCTTTTAACCTGTGGAAAAACAGTTAATAATTCTCTTAAATATTTTGCCGTCATTTTTTGACGTATATATGCAAACCTTAAGTAGCTACAAAATACAATATGAGAACGAACGCGTATCTATCTATCTATCTATCTATCTATCTATCTATCTATCTATCTATCTATCTCATTATGTTCACATCTATCTATCTATCTCTCTCTCTATCTATCTATCTATCTATCTATCTATCTTTAACACTGTCTCTTTCAATACAGTTTTCACTCTTGTTCGTCATTCTCTTTCCATTCTCTCGTCGTTCTCTTTCTCTTCGCCCTGTTTCACACTGAATTTCTTTCAAACTGTATCTTTTCTTTTTTTATAACACTCTTTTACCTATTTCACGTTGTCATCATCTCTTTTTCTCCTTCCCTCTCTTTTTCTCTCTCTCTCTCTCTCACACACACACACACACACCTACAAACCTTTTTTATTTCTCTTCTCGCCTGTGTTTTTCTATTTTTCACACTTCCTATTTTCGTTATCATTCTGTCCATCAATAATTCATGTCTCCATTTTTGTTTTACATTTTTTTCTTTTTCCTGTTTCTTTCAGTGTATTTTTAATTCAAAAGTGACCTATTCAAATTTAACTTCTGTTTTCGTCGTTCCTTTGTAGTTTCTCTTGTTTTGTCCCCAACTTCTGTCGAGTTATCTTTCCATGTTTGTTTGTTTGTTTGTGTTTTTTTTTTTTTTTCATTTTCAATTACTTAAACTATTTGCACGGTGTCAGGGTTTATTAAGTAAATCAACGTTTTCACAACGAAAAATTCTTAACCAGCTGCTGCTAATAATGTTTTCAGGGTATACTCATAAAAATTGTTATATCAGTTTATATATATATATATATATATATATATATATATATATATATATATATATATATAGTATTTGTAATAGTTGTTACAATGGTTTATAAATTCAGGAATTTATAGACCATTGTAACGACTATTACAATATAATGCTCTACGTTGTATTGACCACTCTTTATAAAAGTAAATGCATAAACAGCAGGTAAAAAACCTGTGAGTGAGTTCCACAACTTTGTTACAAAATATATATATATATGTGTGTGTGTGTGTGTGTGTGTGTGTGTGTGTGTGTGTGTGTGTGTGTGTGTGTGTGTGTGTGTGTATTTAGCCAGCAATGTCCGTTTATTATGCAAGTTTCTTTAAAAATGACAGGCAAGGTACTATAGTTAAGTTTTTATGTAATTTTTCATGTGATCTTTATTTTTTTTTCTTTTGAGAACATAAATTATATAAAAATAGTCCGAATTTTTTATTTATCAAATCACTTTCGGCTATACTTTTAGTGATTATCAAGGATGAATTTTATTTTAATTTAAGTTGAATATATAGACTGTTTTATGTATGTATATAGAGTTATAGAAATAGAGTTTCAAAAGACGGTCAGCAAATTATGGCCGTGTTCATAGTTGATATTGTTGACTATAGGCTTTCTTCTTTTTTATTAATAATGGTTCCATTAATTTAGCCTTTTTACATATGGATGATGCTGTTATATTTGTATTATCGACGAGTATGTTACGAGTTTGGTAGATCTACATGTGTATTTAAACGAGACATAATAGTGCTATGGTCAGAGGGATGTAACGTGATTTTTCTTGTTAAACATATTGTAATATATCTAATGTAAGTATTTAAGAATTTTTTAGAAGTTCTCAAAAGAAAATTAGTAAAAACATTGGTTCTCTGTAATTTAGATCGTGCAGGTAAATTATTTTTATGTCATTCTGTTCTGAAAAAAAAGATCACATGAAAATTTATATAAAAAAACTTAAACATAAAAACCTTGTCTCTCATTTTTAAAGAAACTTGCATATATATATATATATATATATATATATATATATATATATATATGAAATGATTTGTTTGAACATTATTTTTTATCGATACTCATATTTAAGTAGATATTCTGTTTTTACTTGAACAGTATTATATATTTATATCTACCGGCCTGATTATTATGGTCATTCGTGGTCGAGAGGTCTAAGACGTGACAGATCACATGGTAGCTTCCCCTATGTGGATAGGGGTCGCAGGTTCGAATCCTGCCAAATGACACACATTTTCGTAATAAAAATTTCTCGTAAATAATCAGGCCGGTAGATATAAATATATAATACTGTTTAATTAAAAACAGAATATCTACTTAAATATGGGTATCAATCAAAAATAAATTTCAAACAAATCATTTCAAATTGTTTATAACCAAGTTTCGTTAATTTCCATAATATATATATATATATATATATATATATATATATATATATATATATATATATATAAGTTGAATATATGGATGGGAATCCGATAAGATGACAGAATAAATAAAGAAGAAGGTAGGAAACGTGTCTCAATCTAACATGTTTGACTTTTAGTAAACATTCTTTAAAGATCAAGTTAAAGGTGAAAAAATTGTATACTGAGACATTATACAGGAATGTTGTTTCTTATTGTTCAAATATGTGTCACGTGTTTATACTTCATTTATTCTGAAATATATATAATGGATTATCCCGTCGTTTTCAACGCATGAGGGTATAGCAACTCAGTTCTTATAACCGAATAGCCAACCTACTCGCAAGTCACACTATCCGCAAATATGATCTGATTATAGTGACGAAAACCTGTGCATTACCAAATATTACATCACCCAATGAGTCCCGAGCCTGACATATAGATAGCGCCACTACTAAAAATTCCATGTGATTTTTATGAAATACTAACCTTCAAAATTTGGGCCCAATCGGATTATTACTTTGCAAATTACAATTAGTTCAGTGAAGCTACTTTTGCAAATTTTTAAAACAATGGAAATATCTGAATTTCGTGCGTTGATAAAGCATTGCTTTCTGATGGGAAAAATGCTGTTCAACAAACCAGTAGCTAGATAAGTGTTATTTGGACTCTGAAACGGTTAAGGGGTGGTATGCTGACATTAAATGATGCTGAAAGTTCAGTTCGTCTAAAATTGGCAGTTGTCCCGGAAAACCCCCCAAAAAATCCACAAACTCGTTTTGGCCGATCGTAAATTGAAGTTGCGTAAGATAGCAGAGTAGTTCAACATATCAGAAGGCAGTGTATTTACCATTTTGCATGAATATTTGTCAGTATTCAAAGTGGGTGCCGCGTTTGCTCACAGTCGATCAAAAACAACAACGCGTCGACTATTCAGTTTCTAACTGTTTCAACGCAACAGGAAGAAGTTTTGCATAAATCTGTGACAATAGACGAAACGTGGATCCACCATTTCACTACAGAGTCAAATCGGCAGTCAGCTGAGTGGTCAGCAGCAGGTGAAAGCCGTCCCAAGCGACCAAAGACCCAAACATCAGCAAGCAAGGTTTTGACCTCCGTATTTTGAAATGCGCAAGGTATTTTGTTTATCGATTACCTTGAGAAAGGAAGAACCCTCAATAGCGAAAATTATATAGCATTATTTGGTGCATTTGAAGGAAGAAATCGCCAACAACAGCCATGAATGAAGAAGAAAAGGTGATCTTCCACTAAGACAATATACCGTGTTTCAAGTCGATTGCAACAATGGCAAATTTGCATGAACTGCACTCCGAATTGCTTCCACATTCACCCTATTTTCCAGATCTGGCCCCCAGCGACTACAGGCTATTTGCAGACCTCAAAAGAATGCTTTAGGAAAAGAGATTTGGCTCCAATAAAGAAGATATCAGAAACTAAAATCTTTTCGCCTAAAAGTTGTTGTTTTATTAGTTATGCCCTGGATTTATTAAGTGATGTGTACACTTTTTAGGAGAGCCGAATATAGATGTTTGGTGCACATAGAAATCTACATGGCTTCTAAACAACCGTTTTGAATTAAGATTTGTTCTTCTCTTCCCACCGACAGCTTTAGTATTCAGTTTCTCCTGTTTTTGATAAAAAATTAGAGAAAAAGAAAAGGATTCAGACTTTTTTCTCTGGGTATTCACTAAAGTGAAAATATAATATAATGAACTCTAATGAAATTCGAAATCGGCTATCCGATTCCTTGATGCTTGCCTTATCTAAACTTATTTTTGTTTGTGTGTGTACGTGTGTGTGTGTGTGTGTGTGTGTGTGTGTGTGTGTGTGTGTGTGTGTGTGTGTGTGTGTGTGTGTGTGTGTGTGTGTGTGTGTGTGTGTGTGTGTGTGTCCGTTACCTATAGACTCCGAAACGGCTGAACTGATTTTCTTGAAAATTTACACAGTTGTACTATAAGCGTCTGCGAGTGTTCTTAGCTAGGTTTTGTGTCGAGGTACCCCCGATAAATATCGAAAATTGACAAGCGAAAAAATCGGGTTATACAAGGAGTGGTCCGATTTTAATCAAATTTGATACACTCATAGACAAAGACATAAGAAACGATATTCAGAAGTTTCAAGGTTGCGTTTCTTACAATAGTGCAGAAAATCGATAATAAATATATATATATAAAAGGCAACTACGAAAAAAACTTAATTGATATCGATACCAGGAAATCAAAATTTGATTTACATCCATTCATTTTTCTTTCAGTCTATGGTTTCGCTGAAAACAACCATTGCTTTTTTAGTCTTTCGTGCCAACGTCCAAAGAGTCTGAGCTCCAGGACCATGGCTTAGTTTTAAAGCTTTCTTTCCACCCGAGCAACGCCGGGCTATATATATATATATATATATATATATATATATATATCCTCTATCGTGCATCCTCATATTTTAGAAGAAAAACATTTTGAAACTGATTTATTTAGTTTTTCTTGTGTCTTTACAATTTTTCCTTTATGAGGACTGAGTGTGTCGAGAAATTGTTCCCAAGGTTTATTTTCCCAGTCGTTTTTGTTTAAAAATATGCCCATTTTCAAGGGGTTTAATTTTCGTGGTGACGCATGGTTTTAATATATCTTTGTTTTGCTCTCAACAGTATGTGTTGTGGGATAAGCATGTTTTATAACAGTAATTTCATTATAAAGGCACAGACTTTCTCTTAATAGTACGGAATTAGGGCTATATCATGTTGTAATACAGGTCCCCATGCGATCACCGAAGTTAAGCGAAGACGAAACTGGTTAGTACTTAGATGAGTGACTGATTGGGAATACAATGACCTGTGCGTTTGGATATGCGAGTGTTGTAATGGATAATGGCTCAGGATTGTGAATCGAATAATCGAGTTCTAATTCCCGTTGGGTTCGTTATATTCTCTTACGCTAATTACGTGTAGGAAACGTATGAATCCACCTCTCTTCGTCAGGTATGGATTAATTATTAAAATTTGAATCACTAAATCATTATCTAAAAATCTTACAATTTAAAAATATTTCTGCGTTTAAACAACCTGTAAAAGGGTTGATAAACCGTAGAAAATGAATCAATCATTACTGGTTAATTGTGTAGTTTGAATAGCAATTTACTAAGCGCAGCTTAGATGCGGAACAAAGCTTATTATACGGAGCACTACAGTGAGAATTGAACTCAATATTCAGTCTTGATTGATCTAGCAAGACTAACTTGCTAATATCCAATTTTCTCGATGAATTCTGATATTCTAAAAACTTTTCTGGCTTTAAATAACCTGTAAAGGGTTGATACAGCGTAGAAAATGAATCAATCATCTTAACACTACTGCGTTTCAAAGATGCCAAAACGTTATGGCTATGTTTACAAATTAAACAAAATTTCAAAATATATATACAAAATCGTTTGTGTACATGCCGTTTATTAATATGTGGTCCAATGAGATCTGAGACATTCTCTCCTACGGATCATTGTTCTTGTTTATTCCTAAATACTGTCCAGTACAGGTACTGCGTTGTGGTGCAGTGGATATCGACTCCGATCGACAAATCGGGGTGCCAAGTTCTAATTTCAGTTAAATTCCTTGCATTCACTTACGCACAAATACTCCGCCTCTTCCCTCCTGCAAGTGGACTGAATGGTTCAAGCCACAATGGATGGCTGTCAGCAAGCGAAAAAAAGTCCCAAATGCGAACTACGAATTGGAAATGTCAAAATCAAACACGTAGAGAATTTTGAATATCTGGGAAGTGTTTTATACTGAGAATGTGACACCTACATCCTAACGCGCAGCAGAATAGCAAAAATATCTTAAAAGTTAAATAAAGTGATAAGAAACATGGTATTTTTTATTCGGAACTAGTAAAGGAATACTGAAATATATAATATCAATACTCATTTAAATCAATTAAATTCTGGACAATTTCCTCACAGATGAAAATACAACGGACATTTGGTTCTACAGAAGAATGCTGAGAATATCATAGACATAGTATTTTTTTTTTAATCATTTCACCCCGAGCAAGGCAGAAATGCCACTGATGTGCAGGGGGTTACACAAATGTAGAAAGATTAATTAGAAAAGAGTGAGGAGTACAAGCTAGTTAGAAACGAACAATAGAAAGCTGAGAAAGCAGGTGCAATGACAGATACATGGGCGGAGAGAACGTGAAGATTATACAGGGGAGGGGAGAGAGCTAGAGTCCAGTGGTTAGTAGGTGAGTATTAACTTTGCTTTTAAATTTCTGGAGGTCGTAGCCGTCAGGAAAGCAAGAATACGGGAGTGAGTTCCACAGGCGGGAAGTGCGAGAGAGGAAGCTGCAGGAGTAGAATTGTCGTCTGCGTTTGGCTAACCTGACTGTGAATGGGTGGGACCCAGTTGCCAGTCTGGTTGCACGGGTAAACACCTGTTGAGGAGGCATCAGTGACTTAAGCTCATCTGAGCAAAAGCCATGAAAGTATTTATAGAAGAGACAGAGGGAGGCCACATTTCGACGATGGGAAAGTGGCTGCAGACGAGTCGCCAGATCAGTACCTATCACATTACAGACTCTCCTTTGGAGCTTGTCAAGAACACTGAGGAGAACGGCAGGGGCACCTGACCATAAATGGCAGCAGTACTCCATGCACGGACGGATGGTTGACTTGTATATATGCAGGATGGATTCAGGTGGAAAAAACATCCTGGATCGACATAGTGACCCAATCTTCTTAGCAGTAGATTTTGCTATGGATTCAATATAGTGCTTCCATTTGAGGTCTGAGGACAGGGTAAGTCCGAGGAGGCGTAGTGTATTACTCTCCGGGAGAATCATCTGGTCCATGCTTATGGGAGGCAGAAGAGGTTGCCTGTAATGGTTGACAGACAACAGCTTGGTCTTAGAGGAATTGAAGTTGACAAGCCACTTCTTGCCCCAGTTCACCACAGAGTGTAGATCCCGCTCAAGGTCAGCAGCGAGATTATGTCTGTCCGCCACGACAGATTTCTTACTGGAGCGGGAGTATATTGTAGTGTCATCTGCGTAGATGCCTACTTGGGACTTGATCTCATCTGGGAGGTCGTTGATGAAAATAAGGAAGAGCGTTGGGCCCAGGATAGAGCCTTGTGGGACACCAGCATTCGTGCTGTAGGACGAAGAGGCACGCCCATTCAGAACGACCTTTATTGAACGAACAAGTTTTAACAGAAATTAAAACAAAAAAGGAGAATTAGAGTTAACATCAGAAAGAAAGCCGAAATTTCTGAAGCACATAATGAGGAAAGAAAGCTTGGAAAATTTAACACTCCTAGAACATATTGAATGCAAGAGGAAGAAAGTTTTAAAAAAGCGGGTATCCTTCTTACCAGTTTGTGTAAATTGATGGTAGAACAGGGAAAACATCGATACGACCTTCAAAGGATAGGAAATTGTGGAGAGCCATGATCATCCAGGGGTTAGTCTTTTGCTGACCCGTACTTTTGAAAATGTTGAATCAACCGATTAATCATTAAACTTTCTTGAATTGAAGCTTCGTCAGTGTGCCCTTTGAATGAGAAAAATTGATCGATGAAAATTAAAACAAAATTCACCAATTGTGCTTCATTGTTCAGTTGTGAATTTTTCCAGATGTCAATTACAAATGTTATTCTAAATTTTGAACAGAAAAGGAAAATTATTAAAAAAGCAAAAAATAAAATTATTATGTCATTTCAAAATCCCGGGGTAGGTTTGTGGAAAACCCTGATTTATTTATTTTTTTTTTATTGTACTTTTTTCCAGCCATCTTTCGCCTTTACTTTCTTACCAACTCTTTCTTTCTTTCTTTCTTTCTTTCTTTCTTTCTTTCCTTTTTTCTTTCTTCCATTATTTATTTATCTCTAGCTTTCCTCCTGTTTTCTCTCTTTTAATTTCTTAGTATCTTATCTTTCTTTCATTCTTTATTTCTCATTTTCCTCCTATTTTCTCTTTTACTTTCTTACAACTCTTTTTCTCTTTCTTTCTTTCTTTCTTTCTTCCGTTGTTTACTTTTTTCTCATTTTTCCTCCTGTTTTCTCTCTTTAAATCTCTTGCCATCTTTATCTTTTTCTTCCTTCCTTCCTTACTTTTTTTCTTTCTTTCTCATTTTCTTCCATTTTTTCACATTTACTTTCTAACAATTTTCCTACTTTCTTTCTTTTTTCTTTCTTTCTTTCTCTCTTTCATTCTATCTCATTTTCCTCCTCTTTTTCTCTTTTATTTTCTTACCATCTTTTTATTCTCTCTAATTTTCATCCCATTTTTTTTCTTTTTTACTTCCTTGCCGTCCCATCTTCTTTTTGTGGAATCAATTCAATGCATTCACTCGGCTTTTAGTCTTTTACTTCATATAGCTATGTCCAAAGATAGCTTTTTCTTGTTTCTCTACCTTTCTTTCTTTCTTTCTTTCTTTCTTTCTTTCTTTCTTTCTTTCTTGTTGCTTCTTATATACCTACCATTTTCTTGACCACTTTTTTCCTTATTTTATTCCATCTTGTTTTCTTCCTCTGCTCTTTCTTTCTTTCTTTCTTTCTTTCTTTTTGTATAAGTAC
Organism: Ascarosepion bandense; assembly: GCA_037127315.1. Classification (NCBI taxonomy): domain Eukaryota; kingdom Metazoa; phylum Mollusca; class Cephalopoda; order Sepiida; family Sepiidae; genus Ascarosepion; species Ascarosepion bandense. Next base: position 2,405,648 of record JBBBDQ010000666.1, read on the forward strand.
CTTTTCCTTATCTCACTTTCTTTTTTTTCTTCTATTTTTTATTTTTTGTCTTTCTTTCTGTCTTATTTCTTCGCATACACCTAACATTTTGTACCATTTTTCTTTCTTTTCTTCCATCTTGTTTTCTCTCTGTGCTTTTTCTATCTCTTTTCTTGCTTTCTTCTTGTATAACTTCTTTTTCCTTATCTTTCTTTCTTTATTTTATCCTATGTTTAATTTCTGTCTCTTTCCTTTTTATTTTTATTTCTCGTTGCCTACTGTATATCTGCCTTTTTCCTCACTTATTTTTCTTTTTTCTTCTTTCTTATTTTATCTTTGCTTTTGCTTTCTTCCTTTCTTTCTTTATTCCTTTTCTTTCCTTTCTTTCTTCCTTTCTTTTCCTTCCTTTCTTTCTTTCTTTCTTTTTTCTTTCGTCCTTCCTTTCTTTCTTCCTTTCTTTCTTCCATTATATCTTTCTTTCTTTATTTATTTTTCTTTCTTTCATTCTTTCATTCATTCTTTCTTTCTTTCTGTCTTTTTCCTTTCTTTCCTTCTTTCTTTCTTCCTTTATATCTTTCTTTCTGTCCTTCTTTCTGTCTTTCTTTCTTCCTTCCTTCCTTTCTTTCGTTCTTCCTTTCTTTATATTTTCTTCCTTCCTTTTTTCCTTCCTTTCTTTCTTTCTTCCTTTCTATCTGTCTTTTCCCTTTCTTTCCTTTTTTCTTTCTTTATTTATTCCTTTATATCTTTATTTCTTCCTTTCTTTCTTCTTTTCATCTTTCTCTCTTTCTTTCTTCTTTTCTTTCTTTCTTTTTTCTTTTCTTTCTTTCTTTTTTCTTTTTTCTTTCTGTCATTTATACTTACCTTTTCTTTATCTATTTTCCCCCGTTCTCCCTTATGTTCGATTTTTTTCTTCTACTTACTTTTTTTCTCTCAAGATTTCTTTTTGTTTCATTCACTTTCTCCAACTTTCTTATCTATTCACTCCGAATTGAATCAAACACCATTAAAATGTCTTTAAAATACCATTTCTAAAGTTATGTTGGCGTAATCGTATTAAAACGAGGAGCTTTCTTCGAAAGCACTGTCATTAAAATACTCGAGGAAGTTAGCTTAGAATAATCTTATGGTTTCTTTGAGAAAAACGTTTACTGTTGAAAAACGCAAAATGTTGCTTTTATTGATTGTTACTTTGAAAAACCTACAATCAATCTCAACTTATATTCCATTTAACTGATTTTAAAAATAACAAAGTGAATATTTCACAATAATATTCGAAATCTCTTACTCTGATTTAGAGACTTTCATAAACAACTAAGCTGATCAATTTTAACTCCAGTAATCCATTTGTAGAGGAAATATGAATCAGATATTAAATTTAGCCCTGATTTATTTAAAGAACTCTTAGTTTAACGATTGCGTGGACAATAGTCTGATTCGTATTTATCTTATTTATATAAATTCATTCTTTAACTTGTACTCTCCTTCATCAGTTTAAACAGACGCCATCATTTTTTTGTCCTCATAAGGCATTCATTTTGCTTAAACTTTGTATGGTAAAATCACGTAAAACTTTTATATCAGTGATAAACTGACAAAATTTTTTTTTCATAATCTAGACTAAACTATCGCCCGGTTCACACTCCACCCACGTCTATTGAACAGGTGAAGAGGCTCATCCCTTGTTCCTTGTTTAGGATGTGGTTTTCGGCTTTCTCTTTTCCAATCTTTTCACACTTTTCTTTTTTTTTTTTTCAATTGGAATAGATAAACTAAACTATCGCCCGGTTCACACTCCACCCACGTCTATTGAACAGGTGAAGAGGCTCATCCCTTGTCCCTTGTTTAGGATGTGGTCTCTGGCTTTCTCTTTTCCAATCTTTACACTCCTACGTAGCCCCCTGCGCTTCAGTGGCGTTACCGCCTTGCTCGGGGTGATATGATTTTAAAAAATTATAAACTATAAATGAAGAAAGCGAAAGTTTCACCGAAATATTTTAGAATTTGTCCAAGTTATCATCTGAACTCAAAGAAAATAGAATGTTTAGTAAAACAGTCACAATATATGAAATAAAAGACGATATCAATTTAAACGTTATTCTCTTTGAGTTAGTTTAAACCAGTGCGTCCCAATCTTTTTTCAACCAGCGGCCTCTTTGGGCATAAACATTTTTTATCAATGCCTCCCTGTCAAATTAAATTTCGAATATTACAGTGCACTCATCTTTCAAAGCAAGATAACACTTAGGTGTTATTGCAAAAGAATTTTAATATTGTTTTCGTTTTTTATATAAATGCCAATGATTCAAATGCTAAAAGAAATTTTATATGATAGCTTATCTCAATGTTTTCAATGCTATGGTTGACTTTGGCGCTTACTGGGTAGCGATCTTACTCTAGGTTCCATGCTTCTTAGAAGTATTCGTGAGATCTCCTCGTCGTGTGATTTACAGGCTGTTTCTTTGATTAGTAAGAAGCCGTGTAACTGCGTTAAAACCAAATTCAGCCATCTTGGAAGTTGGAAAAGCAATGAAGAAAAGTTTGATAGTTTTTTTGTTTTGTTTTTTTTTAAATCATCTCACCCCAAGCAAGGCATTCCACTGCCACTATTGCGCATGGGGCTACATAGGGGAAGGTAAAGAGAAGGAGTGGTTAGACATAGGGAATGTCAGGAGGAAGGTGACAGATGAGTAAGGATACCGAGGATGAGGGTTGGGCAGATGGGAAGAGTGTTTGATAGAATGGGAGCAGGTTAGTGTTTTAGGAGGTGTCTATTGACCTTACATTTAAACTCCTGGAGATTGTAGCCGTCGGGGAAGCAATCGTTTGGAAGAGAATTCCACAGTGTTTCGGAAATTTTCTTTTGCAGCCAATATTGAAAGATTTGTGAAAATTTGAAAAACAAATTGAAAAATGGTCACTTGTGTGTGTTCACCACCCCTAAATGTAATAAGATGTCTTTGTGCCTCCTTCCAACATAACAGAGCTTACAAAGAAGCGTTGGTGCCCACATTGTAAAACAGGGGGTGCTGATTAAAAAAACAAAGCTGGGGAACACAGGTTTAAACTAACGCCAAGAGGATATAGGTAATAACTTCATATTAATTTAGCGTGAGTGTATATGTGCATTTATAGTGCACATAATTGTGTACCGAGTATGAGAGTTCCTCAAAAGGCACCTAGTGAGAATCAAACTTTCTATTATAATATGTGGGCAGCGCTCGATATTAAGTTACTGTCAATGTATGTTATATAATTATTATTATTTTATGAGCTGCGTCTATCAAGGCGTGAACGATTGTGTTTTATCCCCAACTTTCTACTGTTGTTGCATTGACACTTTATTAAACCAACCTGCACTTGTTCTGCTATTCATTCACCTAAACTCTGCTATCAATTCCTGATTGTATACATCTTCTCACCTTTCCTTGAACCGATGGTTTCACTTATTTTCCGCCAACAGTCTAACGGGAACACATAAAATTTCCTCTACTGATCGACATCGAATGACTGATTTATTCTGCGTTTCAAAAGAGTTAGAACAATATATATAGAGAGAGTGTACTGTAAAGAAACAATAAATAATCTTGACCATATATATGTGTGTGTGTGTATGCATGTGTGTGTGTATGTGTATGTGTGTGTGTGTGTAAAAGCAGGATTTTTGCATTAAGTTACATTTCCTATATATTTTTTGTATAATCATTTCACTCCAAGCAAAACAGTACCACCACTGGTGCGCAGGGGGTTCCAATGAAAGAAAAAAGAAAAAAGACCAAGGTTCATGGGATGTCGAAGAAATGATAAGAGAAAGTGGGAATCAAGAAAGGATAAGAGAAATCTGGGAAACAGAAGATGGCAATTCATGTTGCACTGAAACTTTTGAAGATTGTAGTTATCAGAAAAGCAAGTCGATAGAAAGGATTTCCACATGTGAAAAGTGCGAGAACAGAAGAGTAGAAGTGGCAGTTACATTTGACTATTTTAGTGGTAAAAGGGTGGGACCTAGTTCCCAATCTAGTAGCGACGGTTGGATTAATTCGAACAGTCGACCAGAAATGGCGTAGCCCTGAAGATTGCTCAGAAGGCCAGCAAGCCAAACTCTGTCAAACACTTTCGAGATATCCAGGGCAAAAGCTCGAGCTTCGCTGTTCGTATCAAGAGCCTAGTATATATATATATATATATATATATACATTGATGGACATTAGCACATCAGCGGTAGACCAGGTTGTGTGATGTGAGATAAAGAATCGTTTCAGTTTTAATAATAGTCTCGAACACTTTGCCAAAAAGCGGTAATCGGCTGATAGGGAGATATTGGAGAGGTCAGAAGGCTAGCCAGAATTTTTAAAAATAGAAAATATATGAGAGGACTTCAAGAAAGCAGGATACAGCAAGGCAATATTTACGGAGTTTGAAGAGAATAGGAAACATCTCAGGGGCATATTTCTTTAGAACTATGACTGGAATCCCATCACCTCTGCTTGCCTTATGGGAGTCAAGCTTAAAAATTATGTTAAAGACCAGCGACGAGGTTACATATACATCAGTCAGTTGAACATCAGTTCTAGGTGGGAAGTTAAGTGTGGGTACTCCGGACAAGTTAAGTGTTGAGTTGGGAAAGAATTGGCGAGCATAGCACTTAACCTTGCCCGCTGTGGCTGTGAGGGCCTCAAATTTCTTAAATAGAAGAGGCATCGATGATTTGCAGTTGTTTAAAACACTTTTAAACAGCTGGGAGTAGTCTTTGAAGCCAAACTTGTGGGATGCTATACACTGCTTTATCCTATCAGCGAATAACAGCTTCGCATCATTTAAGAATTTTATTCATTACAAACAGAAACAAAAAGGGGCTTATTGTAGCCAGACGAGTCGCCCCGGTAAGGTGATTATTGTGGGCGATGGTGGCCGAGCAAGCAGGAGAGAATCAAGGGAAGGAATGAGGTCTAAGTCGGAATTTCCTGGCTGGGATGAAAGCATCGATGCCGGCTTTAACTCGGGATGAGACCTCAGAGGCACAGTTTTCAAAAGGGGGACTAAAAACTTTGTTCCAATGGAAATCACAAAGAAAATAGCAGAACCAGTCTCAGTTCGCTCTTTAGTAACAGTAAAATATTCTGTTGGTAGAAGATTCCTGGGAAAATGGTGAGTGGAAAGGGATATTAACGAAAACCACAGCATGACCAAAGTTGCCAAGAGGTCAGAATTGCATGGCTTGACAAGAGTCAGAGATTGAAATAAAGCAGCAATCTAGAATGGAAGCGTGTTCTTCAGGTTTACTTGGGAAGCGCATTGGGAAATCCACCACTTGCGTGAGAGACTGAGTGATTGAGAATTTCAGGGTATGGACGCCAGCAAGATCAGTGACGTTTTTCACCCTTGGCATGGTGGCCATTGAATTCACTGAACACAAACAGGTGAGAGGAAATAGCATTGTCTATATTAACTGAAATTCTGTCTAGCACGGAACAGGAGAGAAATAGTAGCGGTAAGAAAAGATAGCTGAGTTTAGTAGAGAAAGAGAGACGGAGAAACATATAAGAGTGACCTAGAGATTCAAGAGAAATCACCCTAGCCAGAGGAAGATGTTCGCGGACATAATCTCTCAGGTCATTCATTTGGATATTAGTCATTCCTAAAAAGGAGAAAGTAACCAGGAATCGAAAAATCAGGGTTATTATAATAATTATTATTATGGGGTTATGGTTGATTTCACAGAGAGCTGGGATGTCTGTGACCTTTCGTGGAGGAACGATTCCACACTGAAAAAGTTGTTACTTATACCGCGGATGTTAGAGAAATAAGTGTTGAGGAGTTTAGCGTTTTTGTTTATTTTGTTTTTTGTTTTTTGTTTTTTGTTGTTTTTTTTGGGGGGTGGGGTTTGTCTTTGGTTGCGAATTGCCATGTTTTGGGTTATTTTGGTAAGCAGAGTCTTAGTGGTAGCAGACGGACATCAAATGCGACGTGTATGAAGGAAATAACGCAAACCGCAGCATAGTGTGGCCTCAAGGTTGCCCACCGGAAGCGCTTGCAGGGACACCCAACCATGCGCGTCTCGCCATTGCAAGAAACCCGATATTGTATGATTGTTGATCATAGTAGCCTCTAGACGCTGAATACGTTTCAGAAAAAAAATAATTGAATTTAAAATTTTTGTTCCGGTTTTTAATGTTAATGCAAAGGATTAGATCAAAGAAAATTAAATATTTTACGAAATATTTAAAAACACGAATTCTAAGTTCTCATTGACTGTGATTGTTCATCATTCTGACCGTTAATAGCAAACGGGTTTTGAGTCAAGAGAAAACAGATTGCCAATGATAACAGGCTCTCCTAGTTCGAATCTTGATGCAATATAATTTTCGTTTGTTTGTTTGTTTGTTTGTTTGTTTAACGGCATATCAACCTCTGTGGGTTATTTAATGTCAAAAAAGGTAGGGTTTTAAAGGTATTTTTTAATGTTCGGTTATAGTAAGAAGGTTAATTTAGTCAGATTTTGATGAAAAATTTCTTTATTTTAGAAAACTGAAGATGTCTTCTAGTTTTGTATTCAAAAATGTATTGCTGGTAATAATTTTTCCTTCAAAAATGTATTATGGCAATAAAATGTCTATCTTTCTACAATAGTCTATTTTATGTATATAATTCTATAAAAGTGTATTTTTATACTTTCATAGTGTTTTGACCCTAGTTTGCTGATTAACTATTTGCCCATAGCGCGAACCCTAACAGATGCTACCACTCCGGATCAAGGTGAGCCTCGGAACAACAGCAATTAAGAGGTGGTTACATGATCCTCACAACCTCCCAATCAGAGGCTTTGCTGGCGGATGCAGTTTCCTGTCATCACCAGGACCAAATTTTTGTATGTCTATCTCTTCCATAATTTTTCATTCTCTCACGCAATCCCCCAGCCATGTGTCGGCCAGTAAAATAAAATGCATATTACCTGACATGTTTAATTCGCGTGGTGTGCGCCATCTGCTGGACAATATTTTCTTAAATGGTCAAGTCGATTGCATGACATCAAACTCATTCAGAAACGTATAGACTGTCAGCTTTTTCAGATCAATGATTAACAATGGTTTCGAGTGAATGAAACTTCTAGTCATAAAGAGGACCATCCCCCGCTCGCGAACTAGCGTTCCAGAATCTCAAACTTCACCAACTAACAGAAACCACATTACATAAAGACTTTAAACAGCAGCAACAACTAAAATGGATGGCATATGTGACAAGAAAAGACATAATCAAGATGTCGACGTTCCACAGAACTTGAAACAAAAAGCTAGGAAGGAAGCCACTATAATTACTAGAAAGAGTGGTAACAAGTAGTGAACCTGAGTAAGCTATTTTTCTTTAAAAATAAAGCAAAAAAAAGATTGTTTTCATTGAAAGATTTGATAAATTTCAAGCGACAGAAGCATTAGCTGTTCGGTGAATAAATGCCAAATACTTTCTCATAAGGAAACGGTTAATATTACCATGATCATTTTGAATGTCACAGATTCCAGTCCCTTCATTTCATGACCGATATTTCTAAGACCATTCTTGTTGATAGCACCACGAAAATCCATGAACGCTCACTGATCTTTACCTTTCCATTCTCGAACCAACAAGTGCAGATCGATACCGCAATCAATATTTGAGTAGAAAGACGAATACTTATTGCTACAGGTACATCTATTGATTATACAAACGCACACGCACACACACACACACACACACACACACATATATATATATATATATATATATATATATATATATTTGGGCAGCAATCTCTCTTTTATGCAGGTTTCATTAAAAATAACAGAATAACAGACAAGATGTGAGGATTATGTTCTTATGTAATATTTCACGTGATCTTACGATTTTTTTTTCTTTTGAGGACATAAATAATATAAAAAAAGTGTTCAAATGTTTTGTTCATCCGAGCGCTTTCGGCTATATTTTTAGCCATTTTCTAGAATGGGTGTTTTTTACCTGAAACAGAATGTAAGTGGTTCTATGTATAATGTGAAGTAGTGATATGTTATGTACCGAACACGTTAAGCATGTTAGCGTGTTCATAACTAATGTTATGGAGTGTTGCTTTTTTGTTTTTATGAATATGGCTCCCATTATATATATATATATATATATATATATATAATCATTTCACCCCAAGCAAAGCATTCCACTGCCACTATTGCGCATGGGGCTACATAGGGGAAGGTAAAGAGGAGGAGTGGTTAGGTGTAGGAAATATCAGAAGGAAGGTGATAGATGGGTAAGGATACCGAGGATGAGGGATACAGTGTGTTGTAGCAAAATCCTACACTTGACAAAAAGAAAACGAAATAGGCAATAAAAACAAAAGTTGTATATGCAGAGACCCGACAGTTTATTTAGCAACAGTTAGAGTTACATACTACATTATTTTTCAATGTAACCCCTGACGGCGGCTACGACCATCGCAAGGCGGGCGCGAAATGAGGCACACACTTTGGCGACTATGTTCTTGTCCATAGCGGCGAACGTTTCACGATAGCAGTTTTCAGAGAGTCAACCGTGTTGTGGGCATGATTTGCCGCCGAAGCGTCTGACTCATTTCGCACCCGCTTTGAGATGGTCGTCGCCTGGGCGACACTTAAAAATACTTCCAATAATAGTAACATAACATAGATAACATTTGACAAGAAAGTAAGAGTTCGGAAGAGAATTTCACGAGATAACTTGAGGGGGGGGAGTAATATCAGCCATTTTCTAATGGAGGAAATATTCGCCATTTATTGACTAAACAGCCAGTTCTACTGTCGGTTGAAATTTATAAAACTTTTCTATTACAATAATTTTTCAGAAAAATAGGATTCTCGAGTCTACTAGCTGTTTCCAGTACTTATGAAAGTTTCCTTCCTAAACCTATGTTTGAAGTAGCGCGGAGCGTGAACATCTTGATCATGTAATGATTTTCTCCCGGGGAAACATGTGCTAACCATTTTAGTAGTTGATGTAGAACGTACTTAAGTGATGTGATTTCTGGTATCTGTGTTTGCAGACACAGCAAAATAAAATTGAAAAGATTAAAATTCATACATTTTCGGCATTATACGCAGGCAATTTTTTTCTGTAGGGGGCCAAGATTAATACAAAAAATATCACGGATTCGTACTATACATAAAGTCGGCTTATACTCGAGTATATACGATAATTTTTGTAGTTTTTTTTTCTTTAGATCACAATAAGTTTTTAGTCTGCTTCCCTGTTATTCGTGTTAACCATCAGTCAGTTAAGTGCCATGTGTGATACACACTTGAGCGATCATGTCTCGAAACAGACATGACTGACTGTGCAAAAGATTTTTCCTGCAGTCGGTTGACATTAGTTTCTGAGGTAGACTGATTGTCAACCAAAGTTATGGAACCCAGTTTGTCTTGCTATTTAGCCTATAGTTGGTGGGAGAAGGGACAGGTTAATACGTTTCCCAACGATATTTGTGCGTAAATTGATGCAACGAATTCTACTGGAACTCGAACTCGACTCTTCAATTTCTTGTTCCGAGCCAATATCCAGTGCACCACAACACACATCGTCATAGATGTTATGAAAGTGAGCTTATTTCCGCTGCAAATTTGTTACATTTTTGCGGGTATAATCGTTCGCGTTTGCGCTAAATACCGTGTAAAATAACCCACAGAAATTTCTATGTTGGGTGCCATATAAAACTGAAAAATAGTTGAAAAAAATATAAAACTGATGTTAAATGTAACTACTAGAAACATTGGGTTGTTCGGAAAGTTCATGACACTTTTTAGTCGTTCATGTCCCAACACGTCAGAAAAACACGTCAATTTTATTGACAGGTATTTGCTTACATTTCCAATTTGAGCACAGTTCGAATTATCTCTTAAGAAAAAAGTTTAAAATTATTCAATTCCTGTCAATTTTGTATCCCTATTTATGGAAGATTATAAGGTACATTTTAGACACTTGATGAGTTTTTATTACCGTTAAGACAAAAATTGTCTCAAGCAACAGAAAAAAAATTCCTGTGTCCGATTAAGGTGCTTCAGTTAACAGAACTGTACGGAATTTAAAGTTGGTGATTGTAGACTGATGAAAAACTCTCACGCAGACCACCCACTACAGGTGCCGACCCAATCAAAACATTGATTGAGAATAACCTGTATTACAGATCGCCGGAATTGGCAAAAACACTACATTTATCAAAATCCACTATGCATTACCACTTAGTGAATCTTGGGTACCAAAATCGTTATGATGTTTGAATACTACAAGATGTGAGAAAAGAATCTTTTGGATCGCATTCCTATTTGTAATTTGATGCATGAAGGCAATAAATATTCACTCTTTTTTAACCTAAATGTGACTGGTAATGAGAAATAGATCGTTTACAACAATGTTCAACGCAAGAAATACTGGTGTAAGCAACATGAGCCAACTTTAATCACCCCAAAAGCAGGTATTCATTCTAAAAAAAAAAGTCATTCTGTGCATCTGGTGGGATTGGAAAGGAATGATTTCTTTAAAGTTTTGCCAAGTAACTTGGCAGTTGATTCAAAAAAGTACTGCTCGCAACTGGACGAAGTAAAGGCAGCAATTCAAGAAATATTTCCAGAATTGGTGAACAAGAAAGGTGCTGTTTGCCTTAAGGATAATACCGGACCTCACGTTTCTTTGGTGACCAAAAAAATGTTGCAGCTTGGTTGAAATGTGTTACCCCACCCGCCATATTCACCAGACATTGCTCTTTTGGATTTTAATTTATTCAGGTTTTTTCAAAATAATCTCAATGGTAAAAATTTTAATTTTTTGGATGACATAAAAAACGCCTTAATGAGTCCCTTGCCAGGAAAACACCGAAATTCTGGAAACAGAATTGTTCAAATTAATCCCTTGATTTTAATGGCATAATTTTGTTTTGTGTTTAACATCCCTCAGAAATCAGCATGAACTTTCCGGATAACCCAATACTTATGCTTACGAATATTTGCTCTAAACAAGGTCCAAAAGATCGAACCCAGCATTTCTTTAAAATTCTCAGAAATGATAAGATTTTGAATTCGCATCGCCATTTATATTAGCGACACTCGCATCTGATTTTAGTGCAATGTTTACGCAAATACAAGGAACGGAAACCACTCAACGTAGCAGGTTATTGACTGAGGTCAGAGCACTAAAGAGGATAAAGTAAAAAGTAGATTTAATGAGGATGTATAGAATAGATAAAGGTTAATCCTAGAGTTGAAGAGAATAAGATTGACGTAACCTGGGAAGCATTTACCTAGGATCTTGTTCCATAAAGTAGCTGTTCTTGAGAAGAAAGTGACTAAATGGAACTTCTTTCTTACTAATGGGGTACGAAGGTAATAGTGTTGATTCATTCCTATGCACGTATCACAAAATGTTTTAGCTATAAATGTAATAGCGATGATCCCATTCAGATCTACGTATCACGGCAGGACTTATCTATGAAGGTAATAACCATGATTCATTCCGATACAGTTATCACGGCTGGTCTTTTCTATGAAGACAATGGCGATGTTTTATTCCGATGTATGTATCACGGCAGGTCTTAGCTATAAATGTAATGACGATGATTCATTCCGATGCACTTATCACAGTAACTCTTAGCTATGAAGGTAATGATGATGATTCATTCCGATACACGTATCAAGGCAGGTCTTAGCTATGAAGGTCAGAATAGGAGGAGTTAAGTATTGTAGAACACTTCTCATGTAAATACCGATATGGAAGAGGCTTTCAATGCTTCGTATACAGGATATAAATGCTATAGCCCTAAAATTTTGGAGCGTGTTATGCACAAGACATTCCTTAATTTTATACCCGAAATTAAGCATGTGCATTATACAGGAATTACAGCAAACAAGTGAATCTTAAATTGATTCAAACGATTTATCTAAAAGAAATCCGCAAATGACATATCCATTTCACCTGCGATCAGCTGCTTGTAAAATATGATAACATTAACTAACTAATTAATTAAAGAAAAAGTTCGACTGAGCGTGCAGATATTGGGTTGATCATCGAATAAGGACCAGCGAATGACAATTTCATTGGAGTAAAAACAGATATTCAGGTCTTAATTAGAAGACCAACTAATGACAATTTTATACTAGGTAGTGAGCACAGATATTCTGACCATAGGTAAAGGGCGATCGAATGATAATTTGTTCCGAGCCCGTTAACACAGTTACGCTGACAATCGATAGAACAACGAATGATAATTTGATCCGGGGCTTTGAGCCGAGCCAGAAGACAAACGAGTGGCAATTTGATTCTAGGTAGTGAACACAAGTATCCTGATCAAGCTGAAAACGAAGGACTAGAAGTGTTATTTTCGAAACCGGACCCGGATAGAAGAGAAGTAAAAGATTTGATCATAGGCTATGAGTACAGTCTGATTCAAGGCTGAAAACAAAGTAATGAAATTGTTATTTTAGACACTGAGCAAAATAAAAGACAAACGAATGACAATTTAATCAGAGGCGATGTGATATGAGATTAATATTTTGATCTATGGCAGAAGATTATCCCGCAGTAGGTTGCCATTGCTTTCTGCGGTAGACTAGGCTACAGAACCCAATCTGTCCTGTTATTTAACCCATAACTGGAAGGAATAGACGGATTGATACCTTTCCCAAAGGTATTTGCACGTAAGTGAATGCAATGAATTCGGCTAGAATTCGAACTCGGTTCCCCGATTTCTCATTCCGAGCCGATATCCAATGCTCCACAACGCACATCCTTAAAGCACAGCTAGAAGAGCAATTAATGATAATTCTATCCAAGGTATTGAGCTGAGATATTCTGAGCCGACATAATGTCAATTTACTCCAGAGCAGTAAGCACGTATACGTTGTTCCTTGACATTATGTTGGTACATACGTAAAAGAAAAATCATTTCACGGGTATTATGTTAGAATTTTAAATTTATTAGATAGAATTTTGAGACAACAGACTAGACATTATATTAATTTATTTTTTCGTCTCATTTTTTCTTCCTTTCGAAGTGTGCCTCAGCGAATGAGATTCGTTTTTCCCCCTTTTGGCCTTGATTAAAATTTTTAAAAAAAGATGAGAAACTGGTCTTGTTCCCTGAAGCCAAATAAAACATTCGCTTAGTTTTGTGACAGAAATAATTCAAAAGATACTATCACGAAGGCTATCTTTGCCTTGCCACATGAAATTTAAACTTATTTATAAATGAAACTTTGTCTGTGTGTGTATCCGTTACCTATAGACTCCGAAACGGCTGAACCGATTTTCTTGAAAATTTTATACTATAAGCGTCTGCGAGTGTTCTTAGCTAGGTTTTGTGTCGAGGTACCCCTGATAAATATCGAAAATTGATAATCGAAAAAATCGGGTTATAGAATGAGTGATCCGATTTTAATCAAATTTGATACACTCATAGACAGACATAAGAAACAACATTCAGAAGTTTCAAGGTTGCAGTTCTTACAATAGTGCAGAAAATCGATAATATATATATATATATATATATATATATATATATATATAAGGCAAGATGTGTGTGTGTGTGTGTGTGTGTGTGTGTGTATTTTTTTAGCCCTTTTATTTTAGTTTTTGCTTCAGGTTTGGCTCTAATTAGGTATAATTGTAGTTCTTAGTCTCAGCCATGATATCATTTACTCAGAGGACTTATTTAGCCTTCAAAATTCAGTTTACGACGAAAAAATTTATTTGATATCGATACCAGGAAATCAAAATTTGACTTACATCCATTCATTTTTCTTTCGCTTTAACTTGAAACAACTATTGCTTTTTAGTCTTTCGTGCCAACGTCCAAAGACTCTGAGCTCCAAGACCATGGATTAGTTTTAAAGCTTTCATTACACCCGAGCAACGCTGGGTTATACTGCTAGTATGATACAATAAAGGCTTCACAACTCGCAACTTCAGCTATATATAAGAATTCAGATATAATTTACTTACCTCTTTCATGGTAAGAGTTAAAATGTTGCAATATATCGTTATTCTCTTGCTATTGTGAGAAAAATTTTCGATTACTTTTAATTACTTGATTATTTGTCAATGAGTACAACAGCAATCATCTCGTAAAATATAAAATCACTTAACAGTTTACTTAAAAACAGTCAATTCCGAAGTATTTTTTTTTCAATCTATTTTGTTTTTCACCACCCACTCCTGTAACACAGACACACACACACACACATACAAACACACACACACACATTCTCTTTACTTATTTCCTTCTAATCTTGTGGAGTGTTTTTCAATAGAAAATTTAATTTACTACCTGTCACTACTAAATTGTTAGAAACCACAGGAAGGCTCGATATATATATATATATATATATATATTGTGCGTGTATAATGATAATATACACACGAAAATGTCTGCCTTCTTCTACCGAGTGCCTGTAGCTCAGAGGTAGAATCGCCGACTGACGCCAATTCGGTCGGGCTTCAATCATGGGTAAAAAAGGCGATCTAACCGATGAGCTGCGAAACAGATCTGTCTGCAGATGACTATATATATGTGTTTCGTAAAAAACGACTGATAAGGAAGATTTTATTAATTTTTTATTTAATTTGCCCACTATTCTAACATATTTCTGGAGATAAGGAATGTAAAAATGTTCCATAATTTTCGACTTTCCAAGCGCTTTCAGCCTATTCACAGACCACTTTCAAGGACATTACTTTTCTGGTATTGTTATTATGTCCTCATGTTTGACGGTAATATATTTTTTGTGTGTGTGTGTGTGTTTTTGTGTTTGTGAAAATGAGAGTTCTTTTAAGCTATCACGTGATGTGCGCGGCTAGGCATCGCATGAGTGTCTGTCTATTTTTTAAAAAAACTTTCGAAACTCTATTTCCAATGTTAAATAATGTAAGACTAATAGTAAAAGAAAATTGTTTGATATATAGTGACTCTTTTATAGCGAGGTGCCTTCGATACTGTGATTTAAATAGTATTTTTGTATTTTCAACCAAATTTTTCTTAAGTGTTCTTGTAAGTTATCATTTAATAAATGTTTTTTATTGCACTGTTATTTCTAGATAGGTGGCATGTAAAGCGTCTACTTAGAGTAGTGGTAGTATGGCCAATATAAGTAATTGATTTATGACAAAAAACACAATCTTGGGCAGGGCATTGATATTCATACCCTATATTAATCATCGCTAGTTTAGATCTGATGGGGGTTATTATTATAAACAACAAGGTTTGCAGTCTTCTATTTTCTAGAATAAATTTTACATGTTGTAGAGGAATTACGGCAGAAATATGGTGTCTAATAATTTTTCGTACAGAAAATTCGTTTTAATGAAACACGTTTAAATGAACGACTGCTGCCCAAATATATATATATATATATATATATATATATATATATTAACTAATTTAACATTTTTGCAACACAGAATTTCCCATATTTCAGAATCATATTTTAACTATGACTTCATCTTCAAGTGATCCTTTTGGGTGTGAACAACGAAAATTTGTTTTTATCCAAAAGTATGGATTTAAGCGTGCTACTAGATTGGTATCTAGGTCCCACCCATTTAAAGTTAAAATAATTAAATGCAACTGCCACTTCTACTACAACAGCTTCTTTTCTTGCACTTCCCGCCCGAAGAATTTTGTGTTTACTTGCTTCTCTGATAACTAGAATCTTCAAAAGTTTAAATGCAGTGTCAAACGACATCTTCTATCTGCTTAAATCCCTTATCTTTTGTACTTTCCTCAATCCTCCCTATATTCAGTTTTTTATCTATCATTTTTTTTTTTTTCTTCTTGTGTATTTTCGTTTTTCACCTTCACTCTCAGTAAACCTCCTGCGTACTGGTGCCATTCCAACCTTGCTTCATTATATATATATATATATATATATATATATATATATATATATATGCACATACGCACGGGTACACAGACATCTACAGACAAGGACACTGGTACTCGCAACATACAAAATTAATCTAACACCAATAAATAACGAATAAATTATATTTTAACTTAGTATAAGAATAACAAACATGAAAAAAACGACAGTCATTTGCTGAAATCTCGTGACGAGGGGACCAAGAGATTACAGAAAGGTTCGTCTTCGAAGCTCTGGAGTCGGGGTTCTGATTATAACGTCAATCAGCTAAGTGATAAATTTTATATTTATATTAAATCTATATATATATATATATATATATATATATATATATAGGGTGCGATACATTTTCATCTAAATTACGCAAAAATTAAACTAACGCTGATATCCTATTTTTACAGACATTTTTACCAAAATTATACAAAAATGTCTTTAATTATTAAAGTGTAAAGGTATTTGATAAAATTACCATTGGCTTCAAGAATGGATTCAAGTCCGGCTTCCAAACGACTTGGGTTGACTTGTTTAAGTTGGTGAATGTTACTATAATTCTTACTTTCAGTTCATTTTGGTGTTACAAGTAGTTTTTTTTAATCTCTCGTTCAAGTTCACCCACATAAATAATCAAGGGTGGGAGGTTCCAGTGTGTGAAACTAGGCGGCCAGATGTAAGACGTGATGTGATCACAAAAATTATCTGACAGCCATGACTGGGTTCTTTTGCTTGTGTAGCATGGTTCAGAATCCTGTTGTCATACATAGAGTCTTCCAGCAACCACCCTCTTTACACAGGGTAGCACTACCTCTTCAATGCACTTGATGTAGACCTCCGCTTTGAGTTTGAGGTCCCGTGAGAAGATGACCAGAGGTATAGCGTCATTTTCACTAATAATCACTTCGTAATTGCCATTAGACTAATCCAGCTCTAATTTGCACTGTGATCACATTGACGCCCAAACAGTCTGAAATGTTGGTATTAGAACTTACTGCTCATGCCGTTTTCAAATTTAGGGCGGATTTGTTGCGTCACGGTGCTCTTCTTCTCTACTGACCCTACTATATTGTGCAGTCGACAAATTCAAAAACAAGCATCGCGCATGCGCGAAATTAAAACAATAATATGGCAACAATTTACCTATCACTCTCTTTGTATAAACAAATGGGAAAATAAAAATTCTATAACAACATGAATAAAATTTACGCACTTTTATATCATTTAGCGCCTTCCATATTTCACTTTTCCTCACATAGTTAGATTTCTGAATATTTTAGAGCGCCCTTAAATTTAAAATTTTTAAAAACTTACATAATAATTCAATTCACCGATACATATCGGTGTTGTCAGTAATAATTTATTCACCGATACATAACACTCAACGATCCAAACAAACTCCTAACGTATCACATCTATATCTAATTCAATTATTCATAACACCGAAGCTCAGGAATCTCCCTTCGGTATAAAATAATGTAGTTTATGAATTCTCCTTTCACTTGGGAGATTCCATCTCCAACATCAATAATCAAAAACCGGCCTTAAATACTTATATTTGGACGCACCTGCATCACACTCTCTAAAATTAACTTGTCACCCGTCGAAACTGAATGCAATCCATGCACACATCGATCATCGCATCATAAACAATCAAAATACAAATATCAACATAAGCCAAACTATTATTATAAAAATATGCAGCCCACATTAAACAAACCGGCAGCCTGTCGTGTGCGTTAGGTCTCGTCCTTCTAGCCCTGGCGCACCGTTACCGACTTCCGTGGTTCGCTACTTCTTCTGTACGTCGTCCGCCATTTTGCCGTTTGCCGTTGCCATTTCCGCTGCCGAGCTGAGACCACTGCCGCCACGGAAACGATGTGACAACGCCTACGACGATGACGACGCCGACGCCGCCGCACGCCGACTCCGCCGCCGCGAAACATAGCCAAAAACAACAAAGGATGTGCGTTGTGGTGCAGTGGATATCGGCTCTGAACGAAAAATCGGGGAGCCGAGTTCGAATTCCAGTTGAATTCGTTGCATTCATTTACACGCAAATACCCATGGGAAAAGTATTAATCCATCTCTTTCCCCCAGTTATGGATTAAATAATAGGACAGATTGGGTTCTATAGGCTTGACTGGCAACCAGTCTACCGAAGAAAGCAATGACAACCTACTGCGGGATAATCTTCTGCCTAGTCAGTCATATCACTTTCGAGACATGATCGCCTAAGCGTGTTTCACGTATGGCACTTAACTGGCATTAAACAAAATAAAATTCACTACAGGAGACGGTATTTTGATTTGTATATGATATAATTAATGTCCGCATTACCAAAATACTCTACAGCACCCAGTGAAAGAAGAGTCACAAAACTATTATTATACAAAATATGCAGCCCGCATTAAACAAAATAAAATTCACTTGAGACGATATCTTTTTTTTTCTTTTTTTTTTAATCATTTCACCACAAACAAGACATTCTACTGCCACTGTTGCGGAGGGGGTTACATAGGCGAAAGTGATAAGAAAGAATGGTTAGTTATAGGAATGTCGGGAGGAGGGTGATAGACGGATGAGGATACCGAGGATGGGGGTTGGGTAGATGGAAAATTAGTTTGAGAGAATGGATGCGAGTTAGTGTAAAAAGAGATGTCTATTGACCTTACATTTAAATCCCTGGAGATTGTAGCTGTCAGGGAAACAAGTATATGGAAGGGAATTCCACAGGCGGGAAGTGCAAGAAAAGAAGCTGTTATAGTAGAAGTTGCGGTTACATTTTATCGGTATCACTGTAAAAGGGTGGGACCTAATTGCCAATCTAGTATCTCGTGCAAATTCATACCTAGGAGGCACCAGTGATCTAAGTTCATCGGAGCAGAAGCCGTGAAAGTATTTATAAAAGAGGCACAGGGAAACCACACCTCGATTTGTATATGATATAATTAATGTCTTCATATATCTTATTGGTGTAAACAAAATACAAATAAACAGATAAAATAACAAAAAAGTAAAATATACTAAAACAAATAAACATGCCTTTTTTTGTGTGTGGCTCTGTTCTTAAGAATCATTACGCATTACGTCACTATTTCAAACTTCAAGCTTACCAAGCTTCTTCTTTTTCTATGTACCGTGTTTCTTCAGGGCGTAGGTGATCATGACCCTCCACATCTCCCTATCCCTTGTAGCTCTTAACGATTATTCTTCTGTTATTCCACTCGACCCCCGCACCGCCCTCTATCTGCTCAAATCCATCAAGTATCTCACGTGTTGCTTTCCCTTTTCTCTTTTCCCTCTATCCACCCCGTGAACATCAGATTCTCTAAGCCCTCTTTCCTCACGACATGTTCCAGAAACTTCAGCTGTCTTTTTCTGATGTTAATTATCGGTTTCTTTCGCGTGTCCATCCTCTCCAAAACATCGTCATTGCTCACATGGTCTGTCCATTGTATCCTCAGCATCCTTCTGTAAAACCACATTTTAGTTCCTTCAAGTATCTTGATGAAATTGTCGAGCATTCGCTGCCATATTGATAGACAGACATCACATAGCAATTCAGTACTCTCTTCATTGTTTCTTCCTGTTATTCAATACTCTATTCAGCTTCTGGAATGCATCCTTGGCCATACTAATTTTCTTTCGAAGCTTACTATTACACTTTCCGTCCTCTGTTAAGAGGCTTCCCAAGTATCTAAAATTCTGTACCTGCTTGTTTTTAGTATCCCAAGGATGTAGTTGGCCTTTTGGGCTCCTTTTTTTACTGATGACTATGCTTTCAGTTTTCTTGTAGTTTATAAGTAATTTTTCCACTTTCTGCAATTACTTTCTACTTTGTTTAAATTTGGAAGACCTCTTTCGCTATTCCAATATACTTCCTGTTCCTCAGTACTCTATTCAGCTTCTGGAATGCATCCTTGGCCATACCAATACGACGTCGGTTCTCGGTGTCGTACTTTCTGTCTTCTGTTAGGACACTTCTGTGTATTTAAATTTCTTTAACTGCTTGATTTTAGTCAACCTTACTTGGATTTGGAATTTTAAGCTACTCTTTTTGCTGATTACCGTTTTCTTGTAGCTTACATGTAGCCCTTTCTTTCCACTTTCTGTAACTATTTCCTGTTTGAGGTTTTGTAGTTTCTTTTCTGTGTCTGCTATCAGCACTGTATCATCTGCATATCTTATCAGATTGCGGCCAATAATGACGAATCATGGCAGGGCTTCTAGCGCTCTCAGAATGGTCTCGCTGTATAGGTTGAAAAGATCTGGTGAGAAGACACATCCTTGTCTTACACCCCTTTCTATCCTTGTATATCTGCTATACTCGTTTCCTGTCTGTATACAGACAGTTTATTGCCAATTCAGGTTCTTGATTATTTGAATGTTCCTCCCAAATATATAAATTTTCTCGAGTGTCTCTATCAGGTCTTTGCGGCGTAATTTGTTGAATGCTTTCGCGTAGTCTATGAAACGCAGTTACACGTCCTTCCGCATTTGTATCGCCCTTTTCTGACAAAATTCTAAGTATGAATATTTATTGCTTTGTTCCAATGTCATTGACGAAACCGCACTGTTCTTGTCCTATTTCTCGTCTGATTCTGCTACGTACACTATTCACCAGAATTTGGATAATGAGTTTTGTTACGTGACTCATTAAGCTGATTTTTCGGTGGAGTTTGCATTCATTTGCACCTGGCTTCTTAGGCAGTGCTACGAAAATTGATCTGCCAAGGCCTTCAGGGATATTGCCGCTTTATAATTTTCATTTACTATTTCTGTGATTTTGTCTACTCTGAAATCGTCTAAGGCTGACACCATTTCTTTTTCAATGCAGTCTGATTCTGCTGCTTTGTTTCTTTTTAGTTTGGCCAGTGCAGCTTCCACTTCGGATTTTCATATTACTGGCCAGTCGGCGTTTCTGTGTATTGTTGGTTGTTGTCTCTTGTCACGGAAGAGATCTCCTATATATTCTTCTCGCCGCTGAAGTATTTCTTCTTTCTCTAATATGAGCGTTCCATCCTTGGATTTAATACATTCTATTTAGGAGCAGATCTTTTGTCCTGTTAGTTCTCTTATTTTTTTATGCATGTCTCTTTTATTAGTCGTGCTCAATCTCTCTATTTCTGTACATTTACCATTTAGCCATTCCTCCTCAGCCTGTTTGTATTTGCTCCTTATTTCTATGTGTAGTTTCCTGTATTCTGTTCCATGTCTTGGCACTGTTTTCTGTCTCTTTTGCAGCATGTCGAGAATATCATCTATGATCTACTCATTTTTATTTCTATGTCTGTTTTCTTTTGGGACGCTAACACTTCCTTTAGTGCGTCCCATTTCGAGTTTCCTTTTCCATTTTTTCACACGTATGTTTCTTTGACGCTGTCTTTCTTCCTGTACCTTTATGTTATCCACGAGTCTGTTACATTGCAGTCTGGGTGTTGCGCAAGACTTCTTCAGTTTCTGAAGTTTCGTCCTTAGTTTACTTATAACCGAGAGGTAGTCATTTCCACAGTCAACGCTTGGTTAAGTTTTACAATGAACAACTTCATTGCTGAATCTTCTGCATATACTTATATATTTATATAGTCCATTTGTCGTTGCTATTGGCGGTCCTAAAATGAAGATGCTAAAATACGCATTTGATGTTATCAATGCTGTGGTTCGGTTGGTTAAATTATGCAGCGACAGGGAAATTGTTGTTGTTGTTGTTGTTGTGGTTTTTATGGTTATTGAAACGATGACAAAATTCTGTCTGTGCCTGTTTCTTTATTAAGATTTCACAAACACACACACAGATACACAAATATACATATATCATTTTATTGATTTTTTTTACTCATATCACCCCGAGCAATGCGGTAACACCACTGATGTGCAGGGGGACTACATAAGAGTAAAAGCACTAGATAGAAGAGAGTGAAGAGAAGGACAAACATTTAGAAAGGAGCAAGAGAAGGGAGGGGACACAGGTGTGATGACAGATGCAGAGGTGGAGAGAAAGGAAAGGATATACAGGGTGGTGAGGAAAGAACTAGGGTCAAGTTGTTAAGAGATGAGTATTGACCTTGCATTTTAATTCCTGGAGATTGTAGCCGCCAGGAAAGCAAAAATAAGGATGCGAGTTCCACAGGCTGGAAGTGCGAGGAAAGAAGCTGCAGAAGTAGAATTGTCGTCCGCATTTGGTTGATCTCACTGTGAATGGATGTGACCCAGTTGCCAGTCTGGTTGCACGAGTAAACATCTGTTGCAGAGGCACCAGTGACTTAAGTCCGTTGGAGCAGAAGCCATGGAAGTATTTACAGAACAGACAAAAGGAAGCCACATCCCGTCGGTGGGAAAGTGGCTGTAGTCGAGCCGCCAAGTCGGTACCTATCACGTTATTTAAAATTTATCCTTTGGAGCCTGTCAAGAACCCCGAGGTGAACAGCGGGGTCACCTGACCATATATGGCAACAGTACTCCATGCACGCACGAATGGTTGATTTGTATATATGCAGGATGGTTTCAAGCGGGAAAATTATCCTGGCCCAACATAGTGGATTTAGCTATTGACTCAATGTAGTGGTTCCACTTTAGATAAGACGAGAGGGTAAGGCCGAGGAGGCATGGTGTATTGCTTTCGGGGAGACTCGCTTGGTCCATACTTATAGAAGGTAGGAGAGTTTGCCTGTGATGATTGACAGACAGCAGCTTGGTCTTAGACGCATTGAAATTTACAAGCCACTTTTTACCCCAATTCACCACATAATGTAGATCCCTCTCAAGATCAACAGCGAGATTATGTTTTTCCGCCACGCCGGGTTTCTTGAATTGTATCTACTCTTAAGTATTTTAAGATATTTTTGTGTAATTTTCGTAAATATGTCAAAATAAGATGTCAGCGTCAGTTAATGTTTGCGTAATTTAGACGAAGATTTATTCATCGCATCTTATATATAAACTTAATACAAATATCAAATTTGTCATTTAACTGATTGATGTTATAATCCTAACCTCGACTCCAGAGTTTCGTAAAAGAAACTTTTGGTAATTTTTCGGTCCGCTCGTCAGGAGGTTTCAGCAACTGACGATTTTTTTTCATTTTTGTTATTCTTATACTAAGTTAAAATATAATTTATGACTTATCTATTGGTGTCAGATTAAATTTTTTATATGTGCGTGTGTGTGTTTGTGGCTGTGTTTCAATGAATAATATACACAAATTATGTCTATTTATTTTTATACTGATACTGTCCAGTTGTGTAATCATATTCTTGATGTTGAGTTGAAGCTGAAGCTCATCAAGGAAGACGCCGTAGTATTTTTAACCCAAATAAAGTTCCAAGATTTCTAAGATTCATCTTTTGTAAATTTCAAAGCCAAACGTGCCATTGTAACTGTGTTGTAGTTATGAATTTTTTTTAACAAAACAAGCGTTTCAGTATAAGGGTGCTAACCTGGAATTGGTAGACATGTAATAATGTTTAATATGTTGTTGCTATATCAAATTTCGTTAAGTGTTGGTTGGTTGATTTTGATATAGAGGACCTCGAGAAGTTGAAGTTTTGTTTATTATTTTCGTGCTATAATATATTAGAGAATTAAGCTATAGGGAGATGGTTAATGTTTATTAATTTGGCTTTGTGGGAAACATAACCGAACTCCCAACAACTTACAGATTTATTCGTGACTAGCAGTATAGCCCGGCGTAGCTCGGATGTAATGAAAGCTTTAAAACTAATCCATGGTCCTGGAGCTCAGACTGTTTGGACGTTGGCACGAAAGACTAAAATGCAATAGTTGTTTCCAGTTAAAGCGAAACCGTAGACTGAAAGAAAAATGAATGGATGTAAGTGAAATTTTGATTTCCTGGTATCGATATCAAATAAGTTTTTTCGTCGTAAACTGAATTTTGAAAGCTAAATAAGTTGTCTGTGTAAATGGTATCATGGCTGAGACTAAGAACTACAATTATACCTACTTAGAGCCAAACCCGAAGCAAAAACTAAAATAAAGGGGCTGAAAAAAATACAAACATACAGGCAGATAAACAGACACACACAGACATCTTGCCTTTTATATATACATATTATCGATTTTCTGCACTATTGTAAGAACTGAAACTTTGAAACTTCCGAATATCGTTTCTTGTGTCTTTGTCTATGAGTGTATCAAATTTGATTAAAATCTGACCATTCCTTCTATAACCCGATTTTTTCGATTATCGATTTTCGATATTGATCGGGGTACAAAACCTAGCTAAGAACACTCGCAGACGCTTATAGTACAACTGTGTAAATTTTCAAGAAAATCGGTTCACCAGTTTCGAAGTCTATAGGTAACGGATACACACACACACACACACACACACACACACACACACAGTTCCATTTATAAATAAGTTTAGATCATCAGAAAGTTGTCAGCAGGTTGGAATGTGTGGATTTGTGGAAGAATAAAAATATACATTTTGCATGTTAAAATTGAAATTACTGATTTACATGATTTATAGAAGTTAATGTTCAATGAGAAAGTTAAGGGTATCAAGGTTGCAGAAATGTTCGTAGTAGTCCTTATTGGAAAGAGCATATGAGTATGTATGTATGTATGTATGTATGTATGTATGTATGAACGTATGTGGGGTAGGAGTGCTGAGAATGGAAAAGAAGTAGTAAAAGGAATCAGCACACGAGAAAGAAGGAGAAAAAGAACGAGTGTTCGACGCGACCTTACGTCCGGGTCGACTTGAAGTTTCTTTTGTCACATTTTAATGTGTCGTTTCTCTCACTACTCCCATCTGACTGACTGGCTGACACTGACCGAAGCCTTTATAGCCATTTAGTTTTTCACACTGGATCGCTAAGTCTTGCGAATCGCTTCCATTGGTCAGAAAATCAATTTAACATCTACTCGCGAAGTCCGGTTTCGACTTTTTCTTAAAGCTCGCAGTCAATCCATTTTCTATTCGGCAAAACCAGTCACTGTGATTTTGTAAAAGCGAAGCATAACAACTATATTGGTGTTGTCAGCAATTATTTTCGTGTATTGTGAAGATAGACAGGAATGTGTTTTTACTTGTTGTTTTATAGAACTTGTATCCAACAAAGTGTAAGACGTCTTGTAAATATTACGGTCGTCAAGCCAACATATGTACTTACTTCTTTGTCATAGATACAATCACCCGAAGGACATTTAAACTGTTATACGATGTTGTTGTGTTTTTTCACCAAGCACCAGCTGATAGCGAAGAGTTATTGCTTGCTTTAAGAAAAAAATCCCATAAGTGCAACAGATAAATTTAAAAATTCTAAAATAAATGTAACAGAGCGCGTTTGCGCGTGTTTTTTTTAAATCTCCATCACAACGGAATTCAATAGAACGTTTGTCATTGTAATTTACCCCTGAAGATAATCTTATAAAAGGTCGAAAGGACTACAATGACTTCTGATAAGACAACTGGAAAGGACCAGAATAAAATAGGTAAACACTATATGTCTATTGTCTATTATTCAATGAAACATGTTTATACACATATATATATACTAGATTGGCAACTAGGTCCCACCCCTTCACAGTGAAACCGACGAAATGTAACCGCAATTTCTACTCCAACAGCTTCTTTTCTCGCACTTCCCGCCTGTGGAATTCCCTTCCGCATGATTGCTTCCCCGACGGCTACAACCTCCAGGAGTTTAAATGTAAGGTCAATAGACACCTCCTAACACACTAACTCGCACCCATTCCCTCCAACACTCTCCCTACGTACCTCCTAACTCCCTCTATTTTCTATACCCAATCGCTCTACGTAACCCCCTGCGCTATAGTGGCAGTGGACTGCCTTGCTTGAGGTGATATGATTAAAATATATATATATAAATTCAAAAAATAGGAAGAGCATATAGGTAAAATCCCAAAAACCAGATCCTATTAATATTAATTTTATTAATATTTTAAATGATCCAGGTGGAGGGCTCGATGCAAATAGTATTATCTATTTACAGAACCAAATATGTATATCATATTAAAAAATTCCAAATTTTACATTTGTTGAATAACTATTTCAGCGAGCACTCCTGTTTTTTATGTCTGGGCGACCAATTTTAAATAATTTTTTTTCTTTCTTAATTCCCACCTTCTTTTATTTTTTTTAACTTCCTGTGTATGGATATATTTTTGAGCTCTTCCGGTATGTGAATTTTTGTACCATATTTAAATTAATAATTTGTTGCTTTTGATCGTTGCTGAAGAAGCGAGAATTTTCTCGCTAAAATAGCTATTTAATGTAGAATTCGGAATTTTTTTATTTTATATATATATATATATATATATATATATATATATATATATATACACAAAACCTTTGCCCTGACGATCCGTAGTGTGAAACCGCGGTAGGTTTTGGCTCACTCTAGATTTTTGTGTGTTTTTGCTCTACTATTGTATCTTTTCTTTCGTACTTTGTATTGAGCACTTTTTCTTGTGTTTGGTTCCGTTTGGGGTTTTTTCTTTACTGCGGAGTATTGAATGTTTTGTTCTTGTTCCGCGGGTTTCTTTTTTTCCCCCCCCATTTATCCGACGTCTTAGTACACCGGATTGTAACGGATTTAGGTTCTGTTTGTTAATGGTTTTTTCGGAGGTTTATTTTAGTATAAATTTACGGCCTACATACTTACATAGTCTATGTAGTTATTATATATATATATATATATATATATATATATATATATATATGAATGTTTTGCATGTATGCTTCTTATAATATGGACATATAGTGTCTGAAAATTTCGATTTTAAACAACGTTTCTCATCATGCTTCTATATTAACGTCCCACTAATATGCAATAAATGTTATTATTATCATTATTAGTATTATTGTTGTTCTTTATGAATATCTCGAATTTCTTTCGTCGGACTATTATATATATTGTCTGTTTCACACTCCTCCCCATTTTCTGAACAACAATAGAGGGTTGTACCTTGTTTCCTGTTTAGGATTTGTTTTTCGATCTCTTTAAAGTTTTTTTTCAACCTTCTCTTTCACTTCCAGCAGCCCCTTACCTCTCAGAGGTATTATAACCTTCCTTGAAATGAATTGATTTATATATATATATATATATATATATATATATATATAATCGAGTTCACCCCAAGGAAGGTAGTAAAGTCACTTAGAGATAAAAGTGTAGAAAAATCAGGGACATAAACAATAATAATGAGTGACAAGATGAAAGATGTATTTAAACTTCTGTAGATTAAAGTTTATTGGAAATCATGGAGCTGGGAGCCAGTTCCAAAAGAAAGAAATGCGGAAAAAGAAACTATTAGCATAGCATTTACGGCTGTATCTATCCAAATCAACTGTATAATGACGAGACCTCGTCAGCAGTCGAGTCAATCAGTTAAGTCCCATACGTGATACACGCATGGGCAATCATGTCTCGACAGAAAAACGACTGACTGGGTAGAAGATTTTCCATTACTTTCTGCGGTAGACTGGTTATAAATCTGTCATGTTGTTTAACCAATAGCTGGAGAGAAGAGGCGGATTAATACTTTTCCCAAAAGCATTTGGGAGTAAGTGAATGCAACGAATTCAAGCGGAATTCGAACTCGGCTTATTCCTAGACGATATCCACTGCCCCACACCGTACATCCAGCAGTCAAGTACAGCACTTACAATCAGAAAGTCTAGGCACCATACGGAAGAGTTCATCCGAACATATTGCTGCTTCATGCTCCACACGTATCTGTTTGCTTGTATTTACCACGCGTTAAATCCCCTCGACATTCGAACAGCATAAAACATTAGAGATTGATCGAAGTATGTCTCCTTTGAGAGGAATTTAATTAATGGAAATGGAAAATCTACGAACATAGCTATCTGCAAATCATTGTATTTCTGACTGACCCAACCTGTAATATGAAACGAACAAAACAAGGTGGCTATTTTCCTCTACAAGTCAAAAATGTTTAACCCGATTCTAGATATTAAGCAATAGCAAATTTTAATTAGACTGTCCTGCCCCCACCCACCAAAAAAAAAAATAATTTAACTAGTGTTTACTGAAAATATGCAAAACAGTACTGATATATGGATGATTTTTATTCAGTGAAAAAAAAGCGAGATAACTCGAGCCGAAATAACAGAAAGCTATGAGACATTTTGATTACTTTCTCATATCAAATAAATCTTTATTTTTTTCGTTTTTAAGCGTTGCTATCACCATAATATATGATATAATTTTTACTACTATATCATACATTGCATGATGTATCACCTTTTGTTATGCCTATATGAATTTATTTATTGTCCAAATTGAAAATGTGTATGTATGCTCCGGTTCAAAATAATTATACTTCAGGAATAAAGGTTTATCCCTTCTTTACCGTTTAGGATTAGGTTTCTGGTTCCTTCAAAAAACATTTTTCATTCTCTTTCAATCCCAGTAGCCCCTTGTATATTCCATTTATTTTTATTTTTTAATCATA
Source organism: Ascarosepion bandense (assembly GCA_037127315.1). Lineage (NCBI taxonomy): Eukaryota > Metazoa > Mollusca > Cephalopoda > Sepiida > Sepiidae > Ascarosepion > Ascarosepion bandense. The sequence goes on from JBBBDQ010000666.1 coordinate 2,433,988, forward strand.
TCACTGCAAGAAAGGCGGGGCCGACATTAGTGCGTGGGTAGAAGGTTACAGGGAGATAAACGACTGGATACAGGGGGATATTGAAAAAAGGGTAAAAGATGAACTGTATTCCAGAAGATAGAAGATGGCAATTGACGATGCATTTTTTTTTATTCTAGCTATCAGGGAATCAAGTAAACCGAAGGAAGTTCCACAGGCGGAAAGTGCAAGAAAAGAAACTGTTCCAGTAGAAGTGACGGTAATATTTAACTATTTAAACGGTAAAAGGTGAGACCTAAAGGCCAATCAGTATACCCTTAAATTCACGTGGGACACCAAGGAAAAAAAGCTCGTCAGAGCCGTTGCCATGAAAATTATTTGTAGAAAAGACAGAGGGAAACTACGTCACGTCGGTGAGAAAGTGACTGAAGTCGAGATGCCAAGTCAGAAACACTGCTTGCATTATTGCCTTGCTTGGGGTAAATTGATATTTTGTTGACGTTCCACACTACTTCAAATAAATGGTTCGGAAAGAAGCCCCCATCAATGCTGGTAACGGCGATGACAGTTAGTGTCCTTGAGAAAGCAAATTCCTGAAGATTTGTTTTCAGAGAAAGATTTTATATATTTAAACCTACAATGGCATCAGCTGATCCGTCAATGAATACCAAATGTTTTATTAAAAGGAAACGGTTAAAATTGCCATTACCCTCTCTGTGTGTGTGTGTGTGTGTGTGTGTGTGTGTGTGTGTGTGTGTGTTCTACACGTATGTGTTTTTGCATGAATCTATCTGTCGCTAAACACCTCAGCAGCATGAAATATTATATATACTTTCATATGGATGTCGTCATATGATATCAAATTCATTCAGAAATGTCTAAATTATTATCTGTATACAACCATTTTCTCTGATCAGTGGTTAAAATAATGGCTTCAAAATAATTACTGCTATAAATCCTAAAGACACATCCTTCATCAGGCTCTATAGAATGGCGCTACACTATCATAACATTTTTATCCCAGTAATGCACGGATGTGCGTTGTAGTGAAGTGGATATCGACTCGGAACGACAAATCGGGGATCCGAGTTCGAATTTCAGTTGAATTCATTGCATTCACTCACGCACAAATACCCTTGAAAATTTACGAGCCATTTCTTACCCCAGTCCACTACGGGTTGGAGGTCCTTTTCAAGCTCGGCTTCATGATTAGCTTTGTCGCCCACACCAGATTTTTGATCGAGGCGAGAATAAACCTGCAATGTAAACTGTGGTGTCATCGGCGTACATACCTACTTGGGATCTTGTGGTATCAGGGAGATCATTAATGTAAATCAGAAAGAGCGTAGGACCTAGGATAGAGCCTTGAGGGACACCCACGTTCGTATCGTAGTTCTGGGAGGCATGTCCGTTTAATATCACCTTCAATGTGGTGCAGTGAATATCGGCTCTGAACGAAAGGTCGGGGAGTCGAGTTCGAATTCCAGTTGAATTCCTTGCATTCACTTACACGCAAATACCTTTGGAAAAAATATTAATCCGTCTCTTCCCCTCAGTTATGGATTAAATAATAGGACAGATTGGGTTCTATAGCCTTGACTGGCAACCAGTCTACCGAAGAAATCAATGGCAACCTACTGCGAGATAATCTTCTGCCCAGTCAGTCATGTCTCTTTCGAGACGTGATCGCCCAAGCGTGTTTCAAGCATGGCACTTAACTGACTGAACAAAACCTACATCACTTGAATACTTTCAATGACTGCAACAACAAAGAAAGAGTCGCACATGTAATTAAAAGAGAAAATAATATAAATAACTGTTAACTTTCCACACTGCCCAAAACAAAAGATTTAAAGAAAAAACCCATCAATATTGGAAAGCGCTATAACATTTAGTCGACTTGAGAAGTATTCATTTCCTGAAAATTGTATTAAGAAAAATATAATGTCAACGAATTTTGAATGTTTCCTGCATGAAAACGGGTAATTTTATTCAGAACTTATACTGGAAACAAATAGCCTGCAGACGGATTGAAAATAAATTGAGTAAATACTCAACAATAGAAAGGGACTCATATGTAATGATTTCAAACATACGCATCGTAATGGGGGCGCTAGAGGGTGTCGTCAGTGATGTCATCGCGAGGATCACTAGGGGGTTTCGGGTCTTTCAACATCATACCCCCCTCACCGCGCCGACCCGACCAGAGATGATCAGCCTCCGGCCCACCCTCGATAAGCGCTTTCAGACACTGGAAAATTACGTTTAGGCCCGGTACAAAACCCTGCAAATGTTTCCGATTGTCGACAATCCACTTTCCATTTAGAGGCGAACAGCATATGAGCTCGTCCTAAACATTAATTTAGACGCAGAATTTCGGGGAATTTTAGCTAACAATTTGGAATCCAGGCACTCTCTCTTTTGATTCATAACCAATTAGCTGTTCTTTCCGCTGTTTCGGTTATGGACTTGAGTGCTTTTCTTTTTTTTACTCCCACTATCCCAATATCTGTTAAGGCTTTGCATAAGGACCTTGCTGCAAATCCTCTAGTCCCCACTTCTATAGGAGTGCAGCTATCCCTCCAGCCTTTAACCCTGCAACTCTCCAGCAGTTCGTCATATTTTAACTTCTTCCTTTCTTGAGCTTCCTCTGCGTTTTCTTCCCAGGGGACCGTCAGTTCCCACAAGACTATCTTCTTCAATTTATGTGAGAAGAAAACTATATCTGGGCGAAGTTTTGTGATGGCAATTTGCTTTGGGAATTTCAATCTTGAGCCTATATCGGCCCTTAGTTCCCAGTCTGTTGCAGGAGATAGCAGGTTTGGATTTACCTTTCTATTTCGTGAGATTTTCGCGCCCACTTTAATAAATGTTATCTGCCTTGTGTCAATACTAAATAAATTGCCTTTACTCAATAAATTGAGTAAATACTCAACAATAGAAAGGGGCTCATATGTAATCATAATTACCTTAACACAGATATACGTAAATTCAGTCTATAACCAAAAATAGATGCAGAAATATCGCAGTAAGCGCTCGAGATAACCTCATATAAAATATGGAGACTAAAACCATATATGTTTATAAAGTTGCGTTATAAGAAAGTAAATCGAGATACGAGCTTGATAACCTCTTTTAATAGTGACATGAAAACAAAATAGAGTGATAGTCATCATCAAAAGAACGGTGGGTAAAAAGACTTAGGTGAACCTGCGGGCAGACAGCAAACATTACAAGAAATTTGTATGGGCCTGTAGGAGTCTGAATAAGTGTGAATTTTAGTTCTTTGCTTGTTAGCTTTTTTCCTATGCAACTAAAAATAGTGTACCGCAATCATTTCAAAATATATGATCTCGTTGTTCAACCTCAACAAAACAATATACAGTGTGAAACAAAATTAGCGCCCTTTTTTTGCCTCAAAATGAATTCTGACCGAGTGTTAGAAATTAGAATGACGCTTACCTTCAACAGGATGGCGCCTCACTCCACTACGGGTTACACGTTCGGGAATGATTACATCTTATTTCAAACTGAACTGATAGAGCGACGTGGAATGATTGATTGATTTGTTTGGTTGTTTTTATTTGGTGACATATCAACCCATCTGGGTTATTTAATGCCAAAATCTAAATATGAAAATTCAAACTTATAATGAATTCAAGAGAATGACATTATTTTACGATATAATTTTAATTACGTAGCTGCTTTTTGTTTACCAAATAATCTTTTTAAAAATTCGAGTGTTGAAACCTTGTTTCTTTCTACAAAAAATGAAAAAATTGTTTGTCTTGTTTTGTTTTTTATTTTTTTTATTTTTTGTTTTTGTTTTTGACAATGTATGCCATGAAATTATATTTTAGTATTTTTTCTTGTGTTTTGAGTGTTGTTTAGGTATGCGTTGGAGTTCAGTGGATATCGGCTTGGAACGAGAAATCGGAGAACCGAGTTTGAATTCCAGTTGAATTCACTTACGCGTAAATACCCTTAGGAAATGTATTAATCTGTCTCTCTCCTCCCCCTGCTACGGGTCAAATAGCAGGACATATTGGGTTTTATAGCCTTGGTTAGCAACCAGTCTACCACTGAAAGTAATGGCAACCTGTTGCAGAAAAATCTTCTGTCCAGTCAGACGTGTCTTTTTCGAGACATGATCGTCCAAGCGTGTATCACGTGTGGAACTTAACTGATTGACTTAGGAGTTTGCTATTTGCCCATAACTGGAACCCTTACGGGTCAGGGTGGACCTAGGAACAACAGCAAATTGAGGCTGTTCCACGTTCAGCCAAACCTTCCGATCAGAGATATAGCAATTGAGTAATCACCATGTTCAGCAGTCCTATCATACTTTTTCTTATAGGGTCGACTTAGAGATCTTGTTTGCAGGCTTAATCCGAGAACAATTCCGGGATTTAAAACAAGAATTTTGTTTATCATTTTTTCTGAAAAATTTAGTTAGAAACACAATATGTTTAATTCCTATATAATAACAAAAGATATCGATTTCTATAATTTCACAATACATTATTTTGAACGTCTTCGCGTTTATTCCTATACATATGTAACTTCAACCAAAGTTCATAGCTATTTCGGAGTTTATGATCAGAATGCTATTAAATCGAGCAATAAAATGGCAACAGAGAGTAAACCTATGTTAAATAGGTTGCACACATATATACCTAGCAGTATAGCCCGGCGTTGCTCGGGTGTAATGAAAGCTTTAAAACTAATCCATGGTCCTGGAGCTCAGACTCTTTGGGCGTTGGCACGAAAGACTAAAAGCAATAGTTGTTTCCAGTTAAAGCGAAACCGTAGACTGAAAGAAAAATGAATGGATGTAAGTCAAATTTTGATGTCCTGCTATCGATATCAAATAGGTTTTTTTCGTCGAAACTGAATTTTGAAGGCTAAATAAGTCCTCTGAGTAAATGGTATCATGGCTGAGACTAAGAACTACAATTATACCTACTTAGAGCCAAGCACGAAGCGAAAACTAAAATAAAAGGGCTGAAAAAAATACAGACATACAGGCAGATAAACAGCCACACACACAAACATCTTGCCTTTTATATATATATATATATATATATATATATATATATATATATATATATATTATCGATTTTCTAGACTATTGTAAGAACTGCAACCTTGAAACTTCTGAATATCATTTCTTGTGTCTTTGTCTATGAGTGTATCAAATTTGATTAAAATCAGACCACTCATTCTATAACCCGATTTTTTCGATTATCGATTTTCGATTATCGATTTTCGATATTTACAAAACACAAAACCAAGCTAAGAACACTCGCAGACGCTTATCGTACAACTGTGTAAATTTTCAAGAAAATCGGTTCAGCCGTTTCGGAGTCTATAGGTAACGGACACACGCACACAGACACAGACACATACACATACACACACACATACACATACACACACACATACACATACACACACAAAGTTACATTTATAAATAAGTTTAGATAAGGAACGATACAAAAGCTTGTATGAACTTCTAGAAAAATTCTCTTTATATGGAAAGTTATGAGAATAATCTGCACCATTTTTATAGGGACAAACTTACTACTACAAACGTTTACAAAGTTTAACGTTTGTAGCAGTGAGTTAATTGAGATTTGTTCCATTTAACGATGGCAGGATATTCATATCATGTGCAGGCTGATATAACTTTTACACATGGTCACGCGAATTGAGTAAGTTCACAAAAATAGAAAGTAGTTTACAAGATATGCGTCTTTTTTTTCCACAGGATTTATTCACCTACACAGCGAAACAATCCTAAAAGAAATAGAATACCTACCAGAATTTATCATCGGTGAACATAATCTTAAGAACAGGATAAGTTGATTCTACTGTGCTTATAGCTGTCCCAAACGGAAAACTAACTTTCAGCCATATTAGTTTAAAACATGCTTCCATATACATATATATACATGTATATACAGGGTGTATCAAAAATATGTTTACAAGTTTAGGGTGGGGTTTCTCACACTTAATTAAGAACAAAAGTCTGTATTAACATATGTTCACAAATCCTTTGTCTTTGAGTCATTAATTTTGAAGTAAGTCTACAATAGATGGCGCTGTGTTGTCATAGGTTACATTTGTCATTCGTGTATATTTGTGACTAGTATGTCATTAAAGTTTAACGTTTGTAGTAGTGTGTTAACTGAGAAGTGTTCCATTTAACGATGGCAAGATATAAATATCATGGGCAGGCAGATATGATTTTTACGTACAGCCGCGCAAATTGTAAGGGACGCGAGGTTGTATCAGATTATGTTTCAAGATTGAAGGCAGCCGAATCATCCAACCATTTCTGTTGCTTATCGTTGCATTGCTGAGACAGTATCCGTGGCGTCACAAACTATGGATCGAGGAAGATCGATTGTACATTTAACAGTGGATACCGTAAACAGTGGATGTGCGTTGTGGTGCAGCGAATATCTGCTCGAAACGAGAAATCAGGGAGCCGAGTTCATATTCCAGTTGAATATCTTGCATTCACTTACGCACAAATACCCTTGGGAAAGGTATCCGTCTATTCCCTCTAGTTATGGATTAACTAACAGGGCAGTTTGGATTCTATAGCCTTGATTGGTAACCAGTCTACTACAGAAAGTTATAGCAAACTACTGAAGGAAAATGTTCTGCCCAGTCAGTCATGTCTCTTTCGAGACATGATCGCCCAAGCGGGTATCACCTATGGCATTTAAATGACTAACTGTAAACTTTAAACTTAACACAAAACCAAAACCTTTGCGAACATGTTTTTATGAACTTTTCTCATGGTTTTAATGGGAGGAAACCACTCGAAAGTATTTTTCATGCACCCTGTATATGAATTTACATATATAAAAATCTACATATTCAATGAAAAAATTTAAAACAACACCCTTGATAATGGCTAATAGAATAGCTTAATGTGCTCGGATATATAGAAGCTAAGCAACGTCGAAACTGGTCAGTACCTAGATGGGTGACCGTTTAGTAGTATCAGAAGCTTTAAGTTTAGATATACAGATGGTTTAATGGATGATGACTCGGAATTGTAAATCGGAGAGCTGCGTTCTAATTCCTGTTTGGTTCGTTATATTCCCTGACACATAAACACTCTTGGGAAAGGCATGAATCCACCTCTTCTCCTTCCAGCTATGAGTTAATTAGTAAGATTTCTATCACTAAACCCTTTCTATCGCAAAAATTCTTACAATCTAAAAATATTTTCTAGCTTTAAATAACCTGCAAAGTTTTGATTTTGTAGAAAACGGATCAGACGAAAAACTGTAAGAACTCCGAAACAATGCAGTAAAGGAAAGCAAGAGGAAAGGACTAAGTATTAACCATAAAAATTAACCATAAATGATCATCAACTACAGAAATAAATATAAAGACATTAACTTCGAACTGGAGACATCAGAATCAAGCAAGTACGGAAACTTAAATATTTAAATATTGTTATAACAGACGGCAGAAAATATGATACATAAATCTGAATTCTGCCGTCTGAGAAACTAAGCAAACTATAAAGAGATATAAAAGTTTCCTGAGAAATGAACTGAACTGCTATGTCTTATCTATTCTCTAATATGGCAGTTAATACTGGGCAATTTTCTTTCAGGTGAATAAGAAACACAAAGCGACAGAGATGTGGGTCTACAGAAGGATGCTGAGAATATCAAAAACTGAATATGCAAACAACGAGGTTTTAAGGGGATTTTTTATTTAGAGTGACAGTTGATATTTACGAAATTGATAATCAGGAAATAGGTCCTGGAAAATTTAATACCTACTCGAGATATTGAAGGTAAGGAGGCGAAGAGGGAAGCCCCGACTAACCTATCTAATGAATTAGTGTAAATGAATGACTGAACGAAGACAGCAATGAGTGGTAAAAAGACACAACCTGGTTGCAATTACAAGGGAAAAAAGTTGTGAAGAGTCAAGATTGTCCAAGTTTCTAAGGGCTCACGGTTGTATAAAACAATAAACCTGCAATGTCTATTATCAGTATTTTTTTGAGAAATTAGTTTTATTAAATTTGGTTCGGAGGTGCATTATGGTGTAATGAATATCGACTTGAAATGAGAAATCGGACAGCCGAGTTCAAATTCCAGTCGAATTCGTTTCATTCACTTTCGCACAAATAACCTTAGGAAATGTATTAATCCACCTCTTCTCTCTCCAGGACAGATTGGGTTCTGTAGCCTTGGTTGGCAACCAGTACATTTTAAAAGTAATGTCAACCTGCTGCGGGGAAATAATCTGCCTAGTCAGTCATGAATTGAAAGAAGACTAGGTAGAGAATCAGTACTAAATTGGGTAGTACTATGTAACAGGAGGAATATATATATACAGTCATCTACATACAAGCCTGTTTCGCTATATCACAGCTCATCAGTGTAGCTAGACACATCCGCTTGCTTCTGTCCGGGATCGAAACTCAAGCAATTTGGTGTCAGTTGGAGTCGCTACTCCCTAAGCCATAGGCGTATGGAATTAAAGAAGTGAAATTTTAACGTTGTATATAAGCAGTGTATACACACGCCAGTCACCGAAAGAACTCAATTCCGTTCTGAAGATTCACGCATCTATATATATATATATATATAAGATGGAATATAAATGCACAAATGAAAAATTAAACGGCGAGAGAGACAATGTAGAAGGAAAGAATCTCAGAAGAAAAATAGAAAATAACACAGAAAGAAGAAAATTAACGTCTGAATATATATTGATGCAGCTTATATATATATATATATATATATATATATATATATATATATAGGAGAGAATGGCAACTCGTGAGGATGGAGAGGATAACCTAAAAGATTTTATCTAATTAGTATAACTTATCAATTAGATAAATAAAGAGAGCTCAATGGATATTATCCAGAGCAACTTCCTCTCAAAATATATATATATATATATATATATATATATATATATATATATACTACTCACTACCCAACGACTTAATTAATAAACTGAGCTGACGCTACCTCACTATTGTCTCCCTCTCCATGAGCGTAACAAGAGGGATATATATATATATATATATATATATATATATATATATATATAACGACCATTATTATAATAGAGAGGATTTATAAAATTAAAAAATAATGATTAACATAATTATACTAGCAATCGATGGAATGCTAAGTAATTTTCAAAATCTAACCAAATGAGCCATTATGCAGGAGAGTAGACATTATATATCAATTCAGCAATCTTTTATTTGTTTCTAATTTTAGTTTTTTATCTTTCTATAATGTCTGCTATGTTACCCTACTTGCAGGTGGCTGGTATTAATTTTCAGTGATTTTGAAAAATGAAAATATTTCTCTAAAATTGGAGAATATAATTATTTTTGTCCGGAAAAGTAGCCGAAGTTTTAACACGTGGAAAAAAAAACCAGATGCCAAATTTTCTGAGTACAAAATTATTTTAAAGCGAATTTAAAAAATGATTCGAGACAAAATATCCGTCAATGAGTTTTGACGATGAGTGACCCTAGGTCGAAATGAAGCGTTGACAATTTCCTGTGTACTAGGTTACTAGGACATTTGATAAGAGCAGGTAGACAAATAGAAAGCGTGTGTTTCCTATTAGAAGTCGAAATGGTTAAATTAAATTGCTTTCATTTCTAGCTGGTAAAAGTTATACAGGGAGAGAAATAAAAATCTTACATCCCTCTTTCCTACTCCGGCTGGGAGTAGGAAAGAGGGATTAAAAAATCAGAATGCAAAACGAAATTAATGAGTCGGCTCCCGTATCTTAGAAGAAGTTGGAAAGAGATTTAAAATACGGTCAGCCGGAAATCTCACCTGCTGCTAGAAATAGAAGACAGAAGAGAGAGATATTGCAAATTCAACTAAATGGTCGTACCGTAGAAATAATACAAAACGAATATTTTGCTGAAATACCAGCGAACTGATATTTTTTCCGTCACTTATTCTGACTTGCTAGTAAACTTGTAATTATTCGATATATATAAATATATAAAAATCTACTCCGTGTCGTTGCGTTCTTGAATCTGGTTTTTATCATATACTAATCCCTTGCATGTCTCACCAAGTGGTAATAAGCGGTCCTGATTTGCCTAATCCGAGATCAACAACACAACATGGGCGGAATCGGCTAACGGTCAGGGAGGTTGACTGAACGCATCCAGGGGTCGTGTTATACTATTCTTATGTGCAGTTCTGTGTCATTTTACATAGTCTGTTATTATTTTCAATTGGAATTCCTGCATTTGTTTGAATTTGAAATCCCCAGTGTTCCTATTGCTGAACACTACGCATTCCATCTCCTCAAAATTAATTATCAGTGCTTCCTTCTCATTTTTCTCGATTATCTTGTTTCAGATTTATTTTCGTTTTCCGTCTAAAACTGCAATGAACACAGTGTTAGCTACATACGTTATTTTGTTATGACTACAGCCGATAATGAATTCTGTTAGGTCTTCTAATTCTCTTATGAAAATTTATTCGGCACGGGTCAAATAAAATCCCGTCAGAAAATACAACCGCGTCGCAAGTTTTCTATTTTGGTGTAATCACATAATAGATTTGCTTTCTTCTTCTTCTTCTAGCTGTCTCACTTCAAGACATGGAGGATCATAGTTCTCCACAACTTCCTATTCTTTTTTAGTAAGGTGCGTATTTTCATTATTCATCTCAGTCCGTTCTACTATTCATTTACACAAGCTTGCTGGGTAGGTTTCTCGCTGTTTCCTTGCCATAAGTATGTCCGGCATAAAACTCTCTAAGTTCTTGTTTTCTCATTGTGTGACCTTCTTCTTCTTCTCCTTCTCCTTCTCCTTCTTCTTCTTCTTCATGTTCCATGTTCTTCCAGGACAGAGGCGATCATGAACTTCCACTTTTCCTACCCATTGTCGCCCTTAACATATTTCCCCTTGTTATCTCTCCCATATTCCGCTTCGCCATCCTCTTCTCCAAGACCATCAAGTATGTCTCGTGACATACTTCCCCTGTCACTCTTTACCACTATCCGTCCTATGAGTATTAGATTCTCCAAGCATTATTTCGTCTTTACGTGTTCCAGAAATCTCAGATGTCTGTTCCTGAAGTTAAGTATAAGTTTGTTTTTCATTTGCATCTTCTCTAAAACCTCATCGTTGCTCATATGTTTGGTCCATGGAATCCTCAGCATCCTTCTGTAGAACCACATTTTCGTCGCTTTGAGTCTCTCATACATCTTTGAGGAGATTGTCCAACATTTGCTGTCATGTAGGGGGACAGATAATACATAACAGTCTAGTACTCTTTTCTTTGTTTACAACGAAATTTTCCTGTCTCTTAATACTTGGCTTAGATTTTGGAATGCATCTTTGTTCATGCCAACGCCCTTTCGGATCTCAGTGTCACACTTTGCATCTTCTGTCAGAACACTTCCCATGTATTTAAATTTCCACACGTGTTTGATTTTAGTATCCCCAAACTGTAGTTGTCATAATAGGGTCTTATTTTGTTGTGTGTCATAGAAATTTCAATTGTCAACTGTCTCTTTCGAATTCTAAGTATAACTCCTGTTTGTTTTAATTATCCCGAAACTGTCCTCATTGATCACATGTTCGGTCCATGATATCCTCAGCATCCTTCTGTAGAACCACATTTTTACTGACTCAGGTCTCTTTTTCATTTGTGAGCATTCTATGACATAGAAAAGGATTTAAATCTGTCTATTTTTTAAAAATCAGTGAGTGAAATAATATGCGTTGAGGTGCAGTAGATACTGGCTCAGAACAAAAAATTGGAGAGCTGAGTTCGAATTCCAGTTGAATTCGTTGGATTTACTTGTGCGCAAATATCACTGGGGAAAGTATTAATCCGTCTCTTCTCCCTCTAGCTATGGATTCATTTGCAGGACAAATTGGATTTTATAGCTTTTCTTGGCTACAGGTCTACCACAGAAAACAATGGCAACCTATTGCGTAAAAATCTTCTGCCAAGTCAATCATGTCTCTTTCGCGACATGATCGCCCAAGCGTGTTTAACGTATGGCACTTAGCTGACTGACTGAGTGAAATGATATTTTAGCTGGGCTTAAGGATCGAACACTGTTACCAATTGTAAACATTCATTTACTTCTGCAGTCGCCATCCTAGTCAACTTATATAAAATATTGTTAAGAAAAATATTTTTTTAAGAAATGACTTTTTATTTGTAAAATGATTTCTATACTGTAAGATGTGTTAAATTAAACCAGAGAAGTTAGCTATTTTATTTTGCAGATGAAAAAAACAGTCTTTCAAAATTCACAATAAGCTAACTTTGACCTTCATCAATATAAAATCACACTGAACATGTACACACATAGTTGTATATGTAGCTCTATGCGTATAACTACAAAGTCATGGGGAAAACACACATACAAAAATATATATTCACCATTCTCTTTGGATATAGTGTTTGTAAATAACTCAATAAAAAACACCTTTCTTTTATCACAGATCTTATCGTCTAACGCCGAATATCTTTGCAGGATAACGAACTAACCAAACTTTCTTTGTAATTGAAATCTCACAAAAGCAGTCTTTCTGAAAGAGACGACCAAGCACATCGCTGAGATGATGAGACATTATTGTGGCTGTAGGTGTGACTTAAGAATTCAAATTCCTAGTCAACTGCGTTCTTTTTCGCTCAAATATCTTTCGGGAAGGAATGAATCAATCTATTCCGCAACCAGCTATATGTTAAGTAGCAAAGTAGAATGCTCCTCTAGCCTTGGAACGCAACCAGTTTAAGAAAACCTCAAATTACAAATTGTGGAGAAGGCTACATGAAGCGACTCCACTATCTTTCTTAAGAATACATGGTAATTCGCTGATACTAATGAAAAGGAATCTATCGCGACCTATGTTTTCTTTGGTTCTGAACAGACATGACATTAACAAAAAGGTCAACTTGAAAAAGGCATGAAACTTTTTCCCTCGCCAGTTATGAGTTAAATAGAAAGTTACACGGCAGTTTCTATCCTCTCTAGCCTAAGAATAGAAAACGTCTAAATTTCAAACTGTGAAGAAGGCAAATTTTCATGGCGATTCGCAGACAATAAAAAAACTTATGAAAGCCATGTCCTTCCATGCCTTGAAGGAACATGGCACTCACAAATAAAAATGTGTCTTAGCAATTACAATATTAAAAGTTTTGTGCATGCTTTTGAATGTGATCTTCTCATTATCACGCATCCATCTTCGAACAAAGACGCCATTAATATAGTTACAAATTTTATATATTTAATGTTTTCTTTATTGTGATGAGCAACAAGGAAGTTTTAGAGAAAATGGAAACAAAAAAGGGATCGTATACTTAACATGTGTACGTGATGCAGTGGATATCGGCTCGGAACAAGGAATCGAATAGCCGAGTTCGAATTCCAGTCGAATTCGTTGCAGTAACTCGCGCGCAAATACCCTTGTGAAAGGTATTAATCGTCTCTTCTCCCTACAGCTATAGGTTAAATAGCAGGACAGACCAGATTCTATAGCCTTGTTTGGCAACCGGTTTACCGCAGAAAGTAACAGAAACCTACTGCAGGAAAATCTTCTGCCCATGTCTCTTTTGAGACATGATCGCCCAAGCGTATATCACGTATGGCACTTAACTGATACTTAACATCAGGAAGAGACAGTTGAAAGGTCTAGGGCCCATAATGAGGAAAGAGGGCTTAGAAAATTTTATACTTACGAGACAGATTGAAGGCAAGAGGAACAGACAGGAACAACGTATAACGTATCTAATGAGTTTCAGTAAATATATGTGGGGACAGCTTTTAGGAGAGATAGCAAAAAGGCAAAATTTATTTAGGGCTACATTGGATAAGAAACTCTAGAGAGCTCTGATTGCCAACGTCCTAAAAGGACACGGCACATAGAAAAAGAAGAATCCTTAAGAAGAGATTTTATTTGCTGGAGTGGGGATTAGAGGTTTCAGTTAATGAAAGCACGTGATATATTTCAATGATTTGAATCGTTCATATTTGCAGTTACATTTTATCTCACTCTTCTTCTTTTATTTCATTCTAATAATCCGTCAATTACTCTGGACTAGGCATCTAGGAACGTCATCCTTACATTCTCGTGTGCAATATCTTAGAAACTGACTAACTCCTCTCTAATATAACTATTACGATTCACCGCTTGCAAAACCGAATGCACTTGTGAGATTGCGTGTTTCTCCATTCAGCGACCTGGAGTGACCTCAATTCAGCCTTGAACTCTGATCCTTTTATTGGTGTAGCATTGAATGCCAATTCTAATCTGGCATGATAGTACACATCCACCTCTCTACCTTTAACAATGTCAGATTTTTATGATAAGAGTCCACTTCATTATGCAGACTGGTGTTATATAATTTCCCTATCCCAGATTTTTACATTCGTATAATTGTGGAAGGATGTGCGTTGTGGTGCAATGGATACCGGCTCGAAACGAGAAATCGGAAAGACGAGTTCGAATTCCTGTTAAATTCCTTGTATTCATTTACGCGCAAATATCCTTGGGAAAGATATTAATCAGTCTCTTCCCTCCAGTTATGGGTTAAATAACATGCCAGATTGGGTCTATAACCTTGGCTGTAACCAGTCTACCTCAGAAAGTTATGGCCAACTACTGCGAGATAATCTTCTGCCCAGTCAGTCATGTCTCTTTCGAGACATGATCGCCCAAGCGTGTATCACATATGGCACCTGTCTGACTGATACTTATAGAGTCTATTCTTTCCACAAGAAATAGAAACTGTTTTCTTTTCTAGAATCGAAACATCAAACATCTATATTTGACCCATAAATATATGAAACCCTATGGAGTAATTTTTTCTTCGACGTTGAACAAAGTCTGTTGATCAGCAGGGGTACTAAACAAAATGGTGGGAGATAAGATAAAGTTCTGTGCTTCTAGATATATGATGCTAAGAAGGTGGCATAAAAATGAACCTATTGAAGAGACCAACACTTCAAAAGTGGAATGGAACTTAGCAGACGGCTCTTCAAAGAGTTAAAAAAAAAAGAATCGTCTGACGTCTAAAATTATTACCTTGCAGGGTCGATCTCAACATTCGGTCTCTCTTAACTGTAAAAACTTTTTTACAACAAAAATAATGATATAAAACTTGTCATAATTCTGCTTATTCCTTCGTTTTTTTTTAGTTATCATATTCGTCACTGCCTACCATTGCTAATCCTGGATAGGACGATAAACTAATTCCGGCACTTCTTAATTGCTGCTGTCACTGGGTCCACCCTGACCCGTGAAGGAGTAGCACCAAATAGGGTCCCAGATATTGAAAAAAATAGTGAACCATCAAAGAGAAACAAAAACAAAACACTATGAAAGTATAAAAATAACATTTTTATAGTACAAATATCAGCAATACATTTTTATATCAAAAACTAATTACCAACAATACCTATTTATAGTGTACTAGCAGTATAGCCCGGCGTTGCTCGGGTTGTAATGAAAGCTTTAAAACTAATCCTTAGTCCTGGAGCTCAGAATCTTTGGACACTGGCACGAATGACTAAAAAGCAATAGTTGTTTCTATTTAAAGTGAAACCGTAGACTGAAAGAAAAATGAATGGATCTAAGTCAAATTTTGATTTCCTCGTATCGATATCAAATAAGTTTTTTTCGTCGTAAACTGAATTTTAAAGGTTAAATAAGTCCTCTGAGTAAATGGTATCATGGCTGAAACTAAGAACTACAATTATACCTACTTCGAGCCAAACCCGAAGCAAAAACTAAAATAAAAGGGCTGAATAAATAAAGACATACAGGCAGATAAACAGACACACATAAACATCTTGCCTTTTATATATTATCGATTTTCTGCATTATTGTAAGAACTGCAACCTTGAAACTTCTGAATATCATTTCTTATGTCTTTGTCTATGAGTGTATCAAATTTGATTAAAATCGGACCACTCCTTCTATGACCCGATTTTTCGATTATCGATTTTCGATATTTATCGGGGGTACCTCGAGACAAAACCTAGCTAATAGCACTCGCAGACTCTTATAGTACAAATGTGTAAATTTTCAAAGAATCAGTTCAGCCGTTTCGGATTCTATAGGTAACGGCCACACACACACACACACACATACACATACACACGCACACAGACAAAGTTCCATTTATAAAATAAGTTTAGATATTTACTTGAATCAATAAAATTGTTCAAGATATTTAGATTTCAGCATTAAATAACCCATAGAGGTTGACATGCTGCTATGCAAAATCTATCAACCAACATGAAAGAACTCTTTCATAACATTAATCCATTTCTCACCGACAATATGTAGCTTCCCTGTTTCTCTTCTGAAAATATTTTCACGGCCTTTGCTCCGATGAGCTTAGCTCCCTAGTGCCCCCTCTACACGAATTTACTCGAGCAATTAAACTGGCAACAAGGTCCCACCTTTTACTGTCAAAATAGTTAAATGTAACTGCTTCTTCTACCATATCAGCTTCTTTTCTCACATTTCCTGTGTGTGAATCTCCTTTCCGTATACTTGCTTTCCTGATGGCTATAATCTCCAAATATTTAAATGAAAAGAAAAAAAGAAAAATTTCCATATTTTAGAGAAGCTCGATACGTGTCAAACAAAACTAGTATATATATCTTTCTACAGCATTAATTTTTTATAAATTTTTATAAAAAAATTTTAATTATTTTTAGAAAATCTTTTAAAAAATTAAATTTTATTTTCTTAAAATTTAATTTTTTTATTTTTTTATTTAATTCTAGATTTATCATTACTGACGATAAATTAATTAAATTTATTAAATCATATATCAGCTTTTTCCCCTAGATATGTTTAAGATCTTTTTTCTAATACTTTAACCCATTTATAAACGCTAGTTTTGTTTGACACGTATCGAGTGTCTCTAAAATATGGAATTTTTTCTTTTTTCTTTTCTTTTTCCTTCTTCTTCTTCCTTCCCTCTCTTCCTTTCTATTTTGTTTAATCCACTTCTCAATCAAACACCACTTCCTATTTCATCCGTTAACCCCTTTCCTTTTGTAAAACTAGACAAAGCCAAATTTTCAAATTTTTTCACTTACAACTCAATCTAAAAGTAAAATTGTCCAAAATCTAAAAATAGCCATTGATTGCTAACCGATTTTTTTTTTTGTGTCGTAAATTTTTTACTTCCGGGTAAATTCTTCACCTTCAAATTTTTTATTTCTTTTTTATTTCATTTTGAAATGTGGTAGTTGCCGATAAGATGTGAAATCTCTCTTAGGGATTTCATGTTGAAATGATCATTCAACAGTTTTGAACATCGAAATTTATTTCATTTTATATATATATATATATATATGAAATATCAAATATATATACATAATAATAAAAATAGATAAATACTGTCAAAAAAATACATTTTTAAACTTACAACTTTTTTAGTAGTTTTTCCCATATATATATATATATATATATATATATATATATATATGAAATATCAAATATATATACACAATAATAAAAATAGATAAATACTGTCAAAAAAATACATTTTTAAACTTACAACTTTTTTAGTAGTTTTTCCCATATATATATTAATGGGATATATATTAATGGGATTAATATATATATATATATATATATATATATATATATATATATATATATGTGAAATATCAAATATATATACACAATAATAAAAATAGATAAATACTGTCAAAAAAATACATTTTTAAACTTACAACTTTTTTAGTAGTTTTTCCCATATATATATATATATATGTGTGTGTGTGTGTGTGTGTGTGTGTGTGTGTGTGTGTGTGTCCAGTCCGTAAACGGCAAGGATAATCCAACAAGATCAACTCAATATAGAATATTAAGTGTTATGTCTGTATATAAGATCTCAATGGATGCTCTTGGATCTTGTACAAGGGAAACATCATTGTAAAAAATTACCTAAACAAATGTCAATGAAGCCTTCTCAGCGGTAAATAAACATTCTGCTTAACAAAAACTCTGGCGGTCTCGTTGTGGATGAACCAACGACTGTGGTGTACGACTAAGGATACAAGGGAGATAAACCAGGATACAAGGGAGATAAACCAGGATACAAGGGAGATAAACCAGGATACAAGGGAGATAAACCAGGATACAAGGGAGATAAACCAGGTCACGGAATTAGAAACATAATCAAAATGAAACTATTCAAATTTTCTGCAAATGAAATGGCAACAAATTTATACAAGAATATTAAACAAGATTACAATTGGAAAATTGATTTCAAGTGTGGGAAGTTTGTAAAATGTTTGTAGTGGAAAATTAGTGTTCTTATATTTATTTATTTTTTTTAATCATTTCACCCCAAGCGAGGCGAAACAGCCACTAGCGCACAGAGAGGTCACAATGAGAGAAATGATTAAGTACATTAAGTATTAAAAGGATAAAAGATGAACGAATTCAAGAAGTTAGAAGCTGTCAGTTGACGCTACATTTAAATTTTTGAAGATTGTAGCAATCAGAGAAGCAAGTAAACAGAAGGGAGTTCCGCGGACGAAAAGGCCGAGTAAAGAAACTGTTCGAGTAGAAGTGACAGTTACATTTAACTACTTCAACAAGAAAAGGGTGGAATCTAGAGGACAATCTAGAAGCCATGTTAAAATTCATGTGGACGGGGTACCAGGGGAAAAAAATCGTCAGAGCAATTGCCTTGAAAATATTGAAAAAAAAAAGATAGAGGGAAGACAAATTAGATAGAGATAGATAGATTAGATAGAGGGAGGTCTACAAGAAAATGACTGAAGTCGAGATGCCAAGTCAGAACCGATTACATTGCAGATCCTTCTTTAAATTTTGTCAAGAACCTCAAAATAAATAGCAGAAACACCTGATCAAATTTGGCAACAGTATTTAATGCTCGAATGAATGGTAGATTTATGTTCAAGGTGGATTCTGACGAAAAAAACTTTCTGGCCAGACGAGGAGATCCAACCTTCCTAGGAGTAGATATAGCTATAGATCCTTACACGTTTATTATTCAAATAACCAACACACTAAACTAACATAAAAAATGCCGTATAATATAACTAATTCCGTCATAGTGAGTGACTATTAATTAAAATGGGTCATCTTGAAGAAAGAATTACTTGTGACCGGGCTCAGCTTATTAAAGGGAAGAATCTTATGTATTGAGAATGATGGTCATTTTACCTTGCCTGGAGCTACTGAAAAATATTTTGTCTCTATTTATTGTCTCACATAGCCAAACAAAGTGTTTTGATTGATGAAGAACAGTGTTTTCATTAGTTCTAAATTGCGAGGTTGAAATTTATTTTTTATTTCCGAATGTTGAGTTGTGCTGTGTAAATCTATTTGAATCGCCGTGAGCTAAGGTAATATATATTTAAACTTGACGAAAATGTCTGCTTCTGAGATTGTTGAAATTTGAAAATACGACACATTCATGCTACTTTTTTCCTTTACCGCTCGAGAGTTCAATTTGAAAACTTTCTCCTTTTATCGCTTATGAATTCGAATCAATGCTTACTTTTCTTTAAAAATAAATTAGAAATTGAACATTCCGTCTCAAAGCACTATAACTATTTACGATCCAGAATGAACTACATTTTCTAAGTTCTTAAAACGACACAATTTACTGAAGATGTTTTCCTTTGGCTTTGATTCTCTATTTTACTACAATTTAAAATCATCTCCTTTAATTGAAATTCAGAGAGAAAAATATCGATGTTATTTTGTTTTGTAAAAGTAAAGTCATCAATTTACACATTAAATATCACTTTAGTATCTCACAAGTTTAAATCAGTATTTGCTATTTCCCTCTAATTTGTATTAGGTTAAGTCATAAATAACTTACGTTTTCGTCCTACAAAATTTAAAGTACGAATACATTGCATTTAATTATGCAGGGTGATCCAAAATTAGGCGAACAGTAGATGGAATAGATTTGTTTGTCGGTTCCAACAAGATTGGTTTATCGGTTCCAACAAGATTGGTTTATCGGTTCCAACAAGATTGGTTTATCGGTTCCAACAAGATTGGTTTATTGGTTCCAACAAGATTGGTTTCTCGGTTCCAACAAGATTGGTTTATCGGTTCCAACAAGATTGGTTTATCGGTTCCAACAAGATTGGTTTATCGGTTCCAACAAGATTGGTTTATTGGTTCCAACAAGATTGGTTTCTCGGTTCCAACAAGATTGGTTTATCGGTTCCAACAAGATTGGTTTATCGGTTCCAACAAGATTGGTTTATTGGTTCCAACAAGATTGGTTTATCGGTTCCAACAAGATTGGTTTATCGGTTCCAACAAGATTGGTTTATTGGTTCCAACAAGATTGGTTTCTCGGTTCCAACAAGATTGGTTTATCGGTTCCAACAAGATTGGTTTATCGGTTCCAACAAGATTGGTTTATTGGTTCCAACAAGATTGGTTTCTCGGTTCCAACAAGATTGGTTTATCGGTTCCAACAAGATTGGTTTATCGGTTCCAACAAGATTGGTTTATTGGTTCCAACAAGATTGGTTTATCGGTTCCAACAAGATTGGTTTATCGGTTCCAACAAGATTGGTTTATCGGTTCCAACAAGATTGGTTTATTGGTTCCAACAAGATTGGTTTATCGGTTCCAACAAGATTGGTTTATTGGTTCCAACAAGATTGGTTTATCGGTTCCAACAAGATTGGTTTATTGGTTCCAACAAGATTGGTTTATCGGTTCCAACAAGATTGGTTTATTGGTTCCAACAAGATTGGTTTATCGGTTCCAACAAGATTGGTTTATTGGTTCCAACAAGATTGGTTTATCGGTTCCAACAAGATTGGTTTATCGGTTCCAACAAGATTGGTTTATCGGTTCCAACAAGATTGGTTTATCGGTTCCAACAAGATTGGTTTATTGGTTCCAACAAGATTGGTTTCTCGGTTCCAACAAGATTGGTTTATCGGTTCCAACAAGATTGGTTTATCGGTTCCAACAAGATTGGTTTATCGGTTCCAACAAGATTGGTTTATCGGTTCCAACAAGATTGGTTTATCGGTTCCAACAAGATTGGTTTATCGGTTCCAACAAGATTGGTTTATCGGTTCCAACAAGATTGGTTTATTGGTTCCAACAAGATTGGTTTATCGGTTCCAACAAGATTGGTTTATTGGTTCCAACAAGATTGGTTTATCGGTTCCAACAAGATTGGTTTATCGGTTCCAACAAGATTGGTTTATCGGTTCCAACAAGATTGGTTTATCGGTTCCAACAAGATTGGTTTATCGGTTCCAACAAGATTGGTTTATTGGTTCCAACAAGATTGGTTTATCGGTTCCAACAAGATTGGTTTATTGGTTCCAACAAGATTGGTTTATCGGTTCCAACAAGATTGGTTTATTGGTTCCAACAAGATTGGTTTATCGGTTCCAACAAGATTGGTTTATCGGTTCCAACAAGATTGGTTTATCGGTTCCAACAAAATTGGTTTATTGGTTCCAACAAGATTGGTTTCTCTGGTTCCAACAAGATTACTATCGGTTCAACAAGATTGGTTTATCGGTCTAAACAAGATTGGTTTATTGGTTCCAACAAGATTTGGTTTATCGGTTCCAACAAGATTGGTTTATTGGTTCCAACAAGATTATTTATCGGTTCCAACAAGATTGGCTTGGGTTGGTTCCAACAAGGTCATTATCGGTTTCCAACAAGATTGGTTTATCGGTTCCAACAAGATTATTTATCAAGTTCCAACAAGATTGGTTTAGTCGGTTCCACAAGATTGGTTTATCGGTTCCAACAAGATTATTACGACGGTTCCAACAAGATTGGTTTATCGTTCCAACAAGATTGGTTTATCGGTTCCAACAAGATTGGTTGATCGGTTCCAACAAGATTGGCTTATTGGTTACAAGATTGGTTTATCGGTTCCAACAAGATTGGCTTTATCGGTTCCAAATACTTGGTTTATCGGTTCCAACAAGATTGGTTTATTGTTCCAACAAGATTGCTTTATCGGTTCCAACAAGATTGGTTTATCGGTTCCAACAAGATTGGTTTATTGGTTCCAACAAGATTGGTTTATCGGTTCCAACAAGATTGGTTTATCGACTAACAAGATTGGTTTATCGGTTCCAACAAGATTGGTTTATCGGTTCCAACAAGATGGCTTGTTATTGGTTCCAACAAGATTGGTTTATCGGGTTCCAACAAGATTGGCTTTATCGGTTCCAACAAGATTGGTTTATCGGTTCCAACAAGATTGGTTTATTGGTTCTAACAAGATTGGTTTATCGGTCTCCAACAAGATTGGTTTATCGGTTCCAACAAGATTGGTTTATCGGTTCCAACAAGATTGGTTTATTGGTTCCAACAAGATTGGTTTATCGGTTCCAACAAGATTGGTTTATCGGGTTCCAACAAGATTGGTTTATCGTTCAACAAGATTTATTTATCGGTTCCAACAAGATTGGTTTATCGGTTCCAACAAGATTGGTTTATCGGTTCCAACAAGATTGGTTTATTGGTTCCAACAAGATTGGTTTATTGGTTCCAACAAGATTGGTTTATCGGTTCCAACAAGATTGGCTTATTGGTTCCAACAAGATTGGTTTATCGGTTCCAACAAGATTGGTTTATCGGTTCCGTCAAAGATTACTATCGGTTCCAACAAGATTGGTTTATTGGGTTCAACATTCCAACAAGATTGGTTTACTGGTTCCAACAAGATTGGTTTATTGGTTCCAACAAGATTGGTTTATCGGTTCCAACAAGATTGGTTTATCGGTTCCAACAAGATTATTATTGGTTCCAACAAGATTGGTTTATCGGTTCCAACAAGATTGGTTTATCGGTTCCAACAAGATTGGTTTATTTGTTCCAACAAGCTGGTTTATCGGTTCCAACAAGATTGGTTTATCGGTTCCAACAAGATTGGTTTATCGGTTCCAACAAGATTGGTTTATTGGTTCCAAATAAGATTGGTTTATCGGTTCCAACAAGATTGGTTTATCGGTTCCAACAAGATTGGGTTTATCGGTTCCAACAAGATTGGATATTTATCGGTTCCAACAAGATTGGCTTATCGGTTCCAACAAGAAGTCATTATTGGTTCCAACAAGATTGGTTTATTGGTTCCAACAAGATTGGTTTATCGGTTCCAACAAGATTGGTTTACCGGTTCCAACAAGATTGGTTTATTGGTTCCAACAAGATTGGCTGGTCGGTTCCAACAAGATTATTTATTGGTTCCAAACAAGATTGGTTTATCGGTTCCAACAAGATTGGTTTATCGGTTCCAACAAGATTGGTTTACTGGTTCCAACAAGATTGGTTGTTTATTGGCTCCAACAAGATTGGTTTATCGGTTCCAACAAGATTGGTTTATTGGTTCCAACAAGATTGGTTTATCGGGGTTCCAGTCAAGATTGGTTTATCGGTTCCAAATAAAGATAGAGCACCGCCACATTATTCAAGAGCAGTCCGTGAGTATGTTGAAACATTTCCTGAGAAATGGATTGGTCAAAAAGGGGCAATTAATTGCCCAGCACGTCCATCTGACTTGACCACAATGAATTTCTTACTATCCACCGACTTTTGGGCCACCCTGTATATTCACCGATATTTGAATTAACTTGTTGTCAGTTATCAGGAAGTTCTTTTAGATCTTTTAAGCCAAATTCAGCCAGTTTTAATGCGAATGTTTTTGACGAACTCTTAAATCTGGTCTTCATTTCAGAAAGTTTTCCCCTCTAAGCGGTTTGCAGCGATCAAAAAGGATAATAATCGACTAGTGCAAAACAAACATTGGTAGGGTAAAACAGATCAAACTCGATGCAAAATCTTTCCTATGTTATTCTTGCTGCATGTGGCCTTGCATGTCATCAAAAAAATAATATTTTTCATTTAACCTACGGTGCACGCTGCCACTTCTGTGGCAATGTTAAGGTATCCTCTCTAATAAAGAGCGTTGTATATATATATATATATCCATCACTCTCATGGGAAGAGAAACAACGGCGACGCAGCGTCGGCTCATTTCATTCTCGTTACTACGAGTTATTGAATTTTACTATGAAAGATCTTGCCGCGTGTTTTCTCTTTAACAGTAACTTACGTTTTCCTTTGCAATAATTGTCGTCCAATAGTGAAGAAAGAAAATATATACATGTCATCTGTATACTAATAAAGACGTTGTATATATATATATATATATATATATATATATATATATATATATATAGTCATCCGCAGACAGATCTGTTTCGCAGCTCATCAGTACGGTTAGACTTCAATTGCTTTTAATCCAGGATTTAAACCCGACCGTAGTGGCGTTAGTCGGTGATTCCACCTCTAGGCCATGGGCGCACTGTAGAAGAAGGTAGATATTTCAGCATGTATATTATCATTATACACGCCCAATAGCTAGAGTTCTCTAATTCATTAGTGAATGAGCGATGCGGCAGGATATATATATATATATATATATATATATATATATATATATATATATATATATATATCCTGTTAGGAGTTTGTATTATTTTTTGGCTTATGTCTTAATGTGAGAAGAGAGTGACAAGAAAAGACTACAAATAAACTGCAAGAAAACCGAATGCATGGTCATCAGTAAAAAGGGCAGCCCAATATGCCAAATACAGATCGGGGATACTAGAATCAAGCAGGTACAAAAATTTAAATACCTGGAAAGTGTTATAACAGAAAACGGAAAGTGCAACACATAGATCCGAAGGCGAATTGGCATGGCGGAGGAAGCATTCCAGAAGTTGAGTTAGATATTAAGAAACAAGACAATTTCGCTAGAAACAAAGAGGAGAGTACTGGATTGCTATGTGTTGGCAGTTCTTCAATATGGCAGTGAATGCTGGACAATATCATTAAAGATGAAGGAAAAACTTGTAGCGACTGAAATGTGGTTCTACAGAAGGATGCTGCGAATATCATGGATCGAGCATGTGAGCAATGATGAAGTTTTGGAAATGATGGAAACAAAAAGGAAATTAATACTGAGCATCAGGAAGAGACAGCTGAAGTTCCTGGGACATGCAATGAGGAAGGAGGGCTTGGAGAATCTGATACTAACAGGCCAGGTAGAGGGAAAAGAGACAGGGGAAAACAGCTGATAACATATTTGAAGGACCTAATCAGGTGGATGATGGAACGAGGGTTGCATGGTGTAACAGGAGAAGGCGTGCTAAGAGCCACCAGGGATAGTGAGACGTGAAAAGCCATGATCGCCTACGTCTTGAAAGGACATGGCGCATAAAAGAAGAAGATCGATATAAATATTTTGGCTTCATTTTCGGCGGCCCGAGCCCTCTCGTATTAGTATAATTCCTATTTGTTCTTACATGTCACGTATGATTAGTCGATAGGATGACATAGTCGTCATTAAAATTAGTTCGCCAAAACCTAAATTAATTACGACCCATATAATTAAACTATCACCTGAAGCTGTTAGGTAATTTTGAATTAGAAAACTGATTTTACCAAAATTCAAAGACACATTCCAAGTAGCAGTTTTAAAAAATCAATAGAGAAGTGTCTACGAAAACATGTTCACGAGATGTTTGCTTTTTCAGCCAACCTCTTGTCAATCACTCAACATTATTATTTAAGAAAGAGAGAAATATTAATGACTTTATCTAAAAAAGTAAATAAATTATATCTCATACTTTCGAGAAAACAACTTGCTTAAAATCAAGTCCACGAATCTTAAAGGTGAACCTGCGTGAACCATTTTTCTAAATCTGTACTTTGCGTCATTAAGTTTCCTCGGAAGTACCTTATCCCTGGACTCAAATTAATGAAGAAACGTAAATTAATTTTTGATTTACCTGTAAACGGCTGAGTCAATTTTCCACTTCCCGATAAGAGTTTAATTTGATATTAGTTAATATATATATATATATATATATATATATATATATATATATATATATATATATATATAGTAAAATAAAATTAACATACAGAAAATCAAATGTTTTTCGCTGACAGTCTGTAATCATGGGGAAATGAAATTTACAATCATTCCTTTATTTCGTATATTTTTAGCTGTCTTCATCAAACTTTTATCAGTTAGTTTGGTGTTGCATCTAAGTCCTTCAGGACATTCATAGCTATTCTAAATTAAACGATAAACGACATATTTGCCTTTATTTGCTTTCTTTTTAATGTCTTTATTGATTACTTATCTCTCGTTTCTTTTTTTCCTTTTTTTCTATTTCTTTCTTATAGTTTTTTCTTCTTTTTTTTTTACTTAAAAAATCTTTACCTCTTCTCTTTCCGTTCTGCGTTACGAACATTTCCGTTCTCTTTTGCTGACTTTCCCAGTTCAGACGTTAACTTTCTTCTTTCTGTGTTATTTTCTTCTATTTTTTCTTCTGAGATTCTTTCCTTCTACATTGTATTTCTCGTCGTTTAATTTTTCATTTGTACATTTATACTTCATCTTATATATATATATATAAAGAGAGAGAGAGAGAGACAGTGGGGGGGAGAGAAAGAGAGTCTTTACTCTTTTAACTAAGAAAGAATATCAAACACAGAGATCTGTTTTCCTGCAATATTTCCTCATTACACCTTTAAGAAGAGATAGTTAACATTAATTGACGTCTGCACTTCACCACAGGCATCTTTTGAAAGTCCTGTTCAAAGGTACACTATATCTCGTACAATATTATGTGGAAATACATCAAATGTTTCCATCTCTTGGATCTTTTATAAAATACTTTTTTCCGAAATATGTTGTTCAGTTTTTCCTAATCATTTCCAACAATGCAAGATGATAAATTCACTAAGACGAAATGCGTTACCGAGAGTGAAAGAAACTGATAAAATGTTCAGGATAGAGAGAGAACATAAAAAGATTAATGTTCAAGGAGACAGAATATGATGATTGACGCTGCATTTTAATTTTGGAAGATTCTAGTTGACAGGAAAACAAGAAACCGGAAGTGAGTTTCACAAACGAGAAGTGCGTGAGAAGAAATCATTAGCATAAAACTTATTCTGAGACTTAGCAATTTCAACAGTAAAATGGTGAGACCTAGCTGTCAATCTAGTACTGCACTTAACTTTGTGAAGTCCAGTTACCAAAGATGAAAGATCTACAGAATAATTACCATGATAGTTTATAGAAAAAAGAACTGGGAAGCTATGTTAGGGCAGTGGGGAAATGGCTAAAACTGAGATGTCAAGACCCACAAAATTGCAGATTCATCTTTGGATTTTATCCAGAACCTCTAAATCAAAGAACTAGGTAAGATGAGGCACGAATAGACAATGGTCGGACGAATGAAATATATATAGTGGTGTAAGATTCTGACGAGAAACATTGCCTCGCACTACACAGCAAACCAACTTTCCTAGAATCTGACCTAGCAATTGATTCAATACAATTGTTGAACTTCGGTTCAGTATAAATGTTGATGCATGCATTGTCCACGTCTTTTTTAACCCAAGATTTGGGATGTTTATCTGTCCCGACTGCATCGAATAAAGAATGCATTATCCACAACTTTTTAACACAAGGTTTGGGATGTTTATCTGTCCCGACTGCATCGAATAAAGAATGCATTATCCACAACTTTTTAACACAAGGTTTGGGATGTTTATCTGTCCCGACTGCATCGAATAAAGAATGCATTATCCACAACTTTTTAACACAAGGTTTGGGATGTTTATCTGTCCCGACTGCATCAAATAAAGAATGCATTATCCACAACTTTTTAACACAAGGTTTGGGATGTTTATCTGTCCCGACTGCATCGAATAAAGAATGCATTATCCTCAACTTTTTAACACAAGGTTTGGGATGTTTATCTGTCCCGACTGCATCGAATAAAGAATGCATTATCCACAACTTTTTAACACAAGGTTTGGGATGTTTATCTGTCCCGACTGCATCGAATAAAGAATGCATTATCCACAACTTTTTAACACAAGGTTTGGGATGTTTATCTGTCCCGACTGCATCGAATAAAGAATGCATTATCCACAACTTTTTAACACAAGGTTTGGGATGTTTATCTGTCCCGACTGCATCAAATAAAGAATGCATTATCCACAACTTTTTAACACAAGGTTTGGGATGTTTATCTGTCCCGACTGCATCAAATAAAGAATGCATTATCCACAACTTTTTAACACAAGGTTTGGGATGTTTATCTGTCCCGACAGCATCAAATAAAGAATGCATTATCCACATCTTTTTAACCCAAGTTTTGGGATGTTTATCTGTTACGACTGCATCAAATTAATGTCGCGTCGCGTCTGGTAGCCTTCAGGTAAATATGAAACTGAAAAGACTAAGTACATATACGAAAGTATAATTGAGCAAAAAAATATGAAAAAAATTACGATTTCACAGAAGTCAAAGAAGATATAACATTAATAATCTTAATAAAACTAAACACGTAATCCTACTTGCTGACACAATAGTGACTATAGTTGTAAAGTATTTATCAGAGATTAATATAAAATTTGTTATATCTACTTTAAGATGAATAAAAGGTTGAACAACAACCATGATACCGACTTGTAAATCCAACACAAACAGAAGTGGGCAAAATAAGCCATCAAATATTAAAAAATATTTGTAACTTGTTAAAAACAGCCACTCAATCTAATCAATGGAAGAACACAAGGGATTGCATTTTCTGGTTCCAAAAGATTCAATGCAAAAATAAATATACGTTCATTAAATATTACATAAAAACCTTTTACCCATCAATTTCCGAGAAAGGTTTGATGAAAGCGTTTAATTTTGCTAAAAGGTACCTAAACATACCATCTAAACATATTGATATAATGCTATATTGCCGCAAATCAATACTTTTTCCACAAAGGTAAAGCATGGATCAAAAATCAAACAACGGCACCTTTGATGTACCACAAGGATCGTATGACGGAGCAGAAATTTCAGAATTGATTGGTATATACATTTTAAATAAAATTAACAAAATAATCCATGTAGGCAACCACGGATTATACAGAGATGACGGATTAATGATAGCACCAGACAAAAAAAGAGAAACTGATAAAATAAGGAAATAACTTTTCAAACTATTCAAAAAACTAGATTTTGATATAATAGTAGAAACAAACAGAAAAGTAGTCCAATATTTAGATGTGGAATTAAATTTACAGACTGGCATTGGCTCTCTATACATGAAAGTAAACACAAAGTTAAACTACATTGTCATATACCTTCCACGACGATAATCATTAATGTAATTATACGCCAATACAGGGATATCTACAGTCTACACATCTATGGACAGATACGAGTTATCTCTCCTAGATCATGACAAATGGACAATAATCAACAAAAAATTAAGATCACTGTTCGATTGATATAATCGAACTGTAATCTTCCCAGGTCCCCTTCTTTATCAACACATACACTGACCGACAATTCAAGGATTAATAACAAGGTGAAATGATTTTTGGTATAAAATTTTAATATGTGAACAAAATATTAAAACAATATAAGTAATATAATTGGAGTAGATAGACTAAACTATCGCCCGGTTCACACTCCACCCACGTCTATTAAACAGGTGAAGAGGCTCATCTCTTGTTCCCTGTTTAGGATGTGGTTTCCGGCTTTCTCTTTTCCAATCTTTTCACTCTTACGTAGCCTCCTGCGTTTCAGTGGCATTACCGCCTTGCTTGGGGTGATATGATTTTAAAAAAATAAGTATGAGTAAGAATGTCCAATGACCCAAATCTCAAAACTTATGTTGCGATACCAAATTAGTCGAAATAACAAATTACGACGAATATGAATGAATATTAATGAATACGAATGAATACGAATGCAGATGATTAACACACAATCAAAAATGGGAGAGGATTTATATATAGTTATATTTAAACATGTGGAATGGTGTTTGCGATAACATAATATTCATGGATGTATGTATATTTTCTAAAACTGGTCCAAGAATATAACTTATCTTTATGTTCAGTTCCTTTTATTTTTGTTTTACTGTCTTTTCTTTTCTCTCTTTCTTCTCTTTTCTTTCTTTCTTCTTCTTTACACAAACTCCGATTCAAACACTGCCCGGCTGCAATAAATGTATATGCAATTTTCTTTACTTCTTTCTTCGAACGAATGTTGTATTTTCAGCACACAAATATCTCTGCAATTTCTTCTTCTTAAATTAACGAATAAAAATATATACACTTATATTTCTTATCCGGAGGCGCTTAAGATGAACTGGTCGAATTACGTCATTATCACAAATGCTTCTCTTCTTTCCATTCATAAGTTATCAGCGCTCAGCATATCGTGACTTGTCCATTCAAAGTCTAGCCAGCAACTGATTCCAATTCTCTGACTTCCTCGTGACTTGTATTTAACGCGAATTTTAGCTCCTGCTGCTTCATGATCTCATGTCTGGTCTCTGTCTAGTTCCTGTCTAGACACCCGTTACTAAGGGTATTTGGGTCAGTCAACTTTTGCCCTGCTATCCCAAAATGACTCTAGGCGCCCATATGACTATCCTCTATTGCCAAGCGGAGACCAATGTTATTATATAGGTGTAGGTATGTGTGTGTGGTTATCTGCATTCGTAACAACCAATATCTAACCATTTCAAAAGCATAAATAAGCACATTCACAAAGGAATAGAAAACAGGCTATCAAAAGATTCATCAAACGAAACAATATTTGATGAACAGAAAAAGACTATAAAAATGCACTAAGAAAATCTGGCCATAAGAATATTTTAGAATACAATTCTCAACCAAACAGCCAAACAAAAAACGGTGATAGAAAACAAAACATTATCTGGTTCAACCCACCATTTAATTTAGAGGTAAAGACCAAAATAGGACAAATATTTTTAAACTGATAGATAAACACTTTCCAAAAAGCTAAAAATAAACAAAATTTTCAATAGAAATACAATCAAGCTAAGTTATAACTGAACTAGTAATTTAAAAAGTTTCATAAAGAAACAAAACTCCAGAAATTTAAATATCATTGTACAAAACAAGACCACTAATAAAGAATGCAACTGCAGGGACAAAAATAATTGTCCACTTCAAGGACTTTCTAATATAAAAGAAGTCATTTACAAAGCAAAAGTACATGACTTAAATGGTCAAAACAAAATTTATTTGGGATCAACCTAAGACACATTTAAGACCAGGTAGTCCAATCCCAAGTCTACATTTAAAATAGAAAATTTTAAAAATTGTACAAAATTGGCTAGCCACGTGTGGAAATTGAAATTAAAATATGGAAAAGAATGTAAATTTCGGAATGTAAATTTATTGATATAATATACATATTTGGCTCTGTAAATAGACAATACTATATACATCGAGCCCTCTCCCTAGATAATTTTAATATTAATAAGATCTGGTTTTGGGGATTTTACCTATATACACTTCCTTTTTGGGGATTTAAAAACAAAATATATGATTGGGGATTTATACGGGTGTATACACATGTGTGTGGGGATGTATATATGTGAGTAGGTGCATATGTATGTGCATATATATATGTGTATGTGTGTATATGTGCTGACGTATGTATGTATTTTTAGTTAATACTTTTATACTTTTATTTTTAATTCTTAAAAATTTCTTCCTTATACTCTATTTTATTTTTAAGTTTATTTTTATTTTTTGTTAATTTTAATTTTATATTTATTTTATTATATATATATATATATATATATATATATATATATATATATATATATATATATAATTGTCAATTAAGCCATTCAATCATATCATATGCTTTACTGATATATTGGTGCCGCCTAAAAGCAACTATAATTTCTTTTACAACTCTATATTTTTATGATTCCTTAAAACGGTTAATTTCTCGGTCTTAGGTATATTTTTATATATATATTTTTTGTATATATTTCTATATTTAAAATTGTCTTTATTTATATCCCCTACCAATGTCATCTTTCTTTTTCCGCCCTTCCCTTTTATTCCTGTGGTAGATTTTAAAGTAAATTAATTTGATCTCAACAATAGGCAGACCCTATTTTATCTTAAACGTAAAATTTTTAAAAATCTTTTGGCAAAGCCGAATAATATATCATGTTTTGTATTTTTCTATTTCTCCTTTTCACTCTTTTTTCTTTTTTCCTTTTCCTTTTTATGTATCTATCTCTTCCCCCCCACCACCACCCTGGCTAACAATTGTCACGTCTGCTTATCCAACACGCGTTTCCATTTTTCTCACTTTTTCTTTTTCTCTTTTTTCTCTCCTTCTCTCTTATAACTTTCCCTATCTCCTCTTTTTTTTGTTTTTCTTTCTTCCCGTCATTTCTCGTTTTACTTCCCTCCACTTCCGTTCCTGTGACACACTTATTCTTTATTTCATTACACATGTGAAATCATTAAATTTCCTTTTCAAAGATGGAGTTGAAGTCATTTCGCTATCTCTTCTACTCTCTGAGTTTGGGCGCCTGTTTTCTAACATACTCTCCCCTCTCTTTTTTCACTTCCCCTTCCACTTTTTTTCTTATTTCTTTCCTTTTCATTCTTTTTAAGCGAACTTCTGCTGTAGGAAAACCTTTTGAATTTTTCCATAATAAAAGATTGCTGACAAAGCGAACATACTTTGCAGAAAGATTATACATGTAATTTTCTAAGATTTATTTGAAGATATATGCATTGTCAACTCTGTTTAATGAAAGAATGAGAAAAAGATCGAATGCTGAAAGCAGGGGATAATAAAGGAAAGGGCGGGAAGTTTTGGTGACTATAGGTTTAAACCAGAAGAATCTTAATATTAATTTCTCTTTTGGTAGTGTGAGGCATGTGGTTTGACCATTGGGTTCGTTAGTGGTATGTAGGAGGGAAAAGGTTACTGATTCTACAAATTTTTAAACTTAGTTTATGTAAAGGATAAATTCTATTGTGAATAAATAGAAGAATGAGATAATTATTGAAATTCAAATTTATTTCCGTGACGACACATACTAATGATTTCTTTACGTTTATTCAGTACATTCTGATATTAAAATTCCAAAATCTTTTTTTTCTGTTAAACATAGACTACATCTATCGCTTAAGCTATTAAGAGTGCTTGCCTTGCCTATCAGCTTCCACTTTATCTATGGATTTAGGTCATTCTTTTTCAATTCCCAGTATTTGGGAAGAGCGCTGTTTGATATCTTAAAGTAGGGTTAGTAAGAGAATGTTTGTGTATATAAAGCTTTTGTTTCCAAATCCCCGCCAAAATTCTGATATAAACGTTATATTTCTCCTTGTTTTCCTTATGGTAGATGGTAGCTTGATAGATCACATTTTTAGTTTCATATATATATATATATATATATATATATATATATACCAGTGTCATGTCGTGTGACTAAGGTGTTACTGGGTGTGGAAGAATTAGTAACAGAAATATTAATTATGAGTAGGAAGAGCAAAGTGTAATCAGAAAGACAATAGATAACGATTGAAATTGCGTTTAAATTTTTTGCAAATTAAGTTGGCTGGAAAGCATAGAGCAGGAAGAGATTTCTACATTTTTGGGAATCTGTCAAGCGGAAATCTTATTAAGACCCTAGAAAGAGGGGATTTTTGAAGAAGTTAGCTATCTTCGGTTATTATATTACTGTTTTCAAGATTATTAATGGTTAAATATAAAATATCGCTCAAAACATTAAATGACATAATATTTCTAGTGGTAAATAATTGAATGCCCTCAGTTTGCAGTTTAGTGAAATATCTGAGCAGATTAGCACAAAAAAAGGTAATTCACACATCATTTAGATTGGTTATAAATTATAATTCATTTCTATGAGCTAAATTAGTTCATTTCATCAGATCACACCATATTCGTTCCATTCGGTATAAATATTTTCCCGGAATAAACATTCCTTTAAAATGAAATGGAAAATAATTAAAATTATTTAAAAAGGAACCTTAGCGTTATCTCAGTTGGGGATCTCTAGATCGGTCAAAAAGAGGTTATCATTCTTGGATAGTGACCATAAACTCATTACACGCCCACTCACAAGCCCACGGATACGTCAGTCAGTCAGTTAAGTGCCATACGTGATACACGCTTGGGCGATCATGTCTCGATAGGAGACATGACTGACGGGGCAGAAGATTATCCTGCAGTAGGTTACCATTGCTTTCTGCGGTAGACTGGTTGCCGACTAAGGCTATAGAACCCAATCTGTCCTGCTATTTAACCCATAACTGGAAGGAAGAGATGGGTTAATACCTTTCCCAAGGGTATTTGCGCGTAAGAGAATACAATGGATTCAACTGGAATTCGAACTCGGCTACCCGGTTTCTCGTTCCGAGCCAATATCCACTGTACCATAACGCACATGTGTAACTCTACATATTAACACAATCACGTATACTTATTTATACCCAAAGACACACATCCATCCATGCTCAAATACAAATATTGCGTTCGCACACTCATGTATATATTTTTATGAAGACCAGATTTCCAAGCGTATAAATAGTAGTAATATATGTTTATGCAAGGATACTAACAATTCTCATATATACTCATAAAATATATCTATGAAAAGCGGATCCATGTGTGTGTGTGTGTGTGTGTGTGTGTGTGTGTGTGTGTGTGTGTGTGTGTGTGTGTGTGTGTGTGTGTGTTAATAATAATACTTATATCAATAGTAACAGTAACAAAAATAATAATGCTAATACTAATAATTGAAAAACCCACCGAGAACAAACTCGGAGGGGAAAGAAGGGGAAGTAAAAAAAGAAACAAACGAAGTATGTGAGCATATATCAAATACTCGTAGGAAAGAAAAAAACCGAGACCAAAACCCTAACACTAAAGCGCTCAATACAATAGTAGAGCAACAACAGTAGAGCAACGTTGCCATTGGCAACGTCTTAGACCTCTCGACCACGAATGACCTCCAGTCCAAACGAGGTTTTAATCACTGGTTTTAATGACTGGAGGTCATTCGTGGTCGAGAGGTCTAAGACGTTGCCAGATCAAATGGTAGCTTCTCCTATGTGGAT
The DNA here is from genome assembly GCA_037127315.1 of Ascarosepion bandense. Classification (NCBI taxonomy): domain Eukaryota; kingdom Metazoa; phylum Mollusca; class Cephalopoda; order Sepiida; family Sepiidae; genus Ascarosepion; species Ascarosepion bandense. The sequence continues at coordinate 2,469,005 of JBBBDQ010000666.1, forward strand.
AGGGATCGCATGGTCGAATCATGCCGAATGATGTATATATATATATATATATAAACATAAAAAAAATTTTAACCTGTATCTATTAATTTTTATCTCTGCTCTCTCTCTCTCTCTCTCTCTCTCTCTCTGCTTTTATTCACGTACTCGCTTATAAGAACTAATACGTACATATATATATATATATATATATAAGAACAGTGTGAGCTTGTATACACATACATGTTCCTTCTTCTCCCCCAAACGAGGTGATATGTTTCACATTTCATACATCATAACAAAAGTTACTTACATCTACCGGCATATATCATTTGATTTTCGATATCAACATGTACATACATGAGTAAAATGATCAATACAGGAAGGTATAATCAATTCAAGAGGATACAATCGACTACATCCTTAATCCAAGATTAACGCCAACATACATTGGTTGGTTGTTGTTTTTTTATGGCATATTAACCTCGGCGGGTCATTTATTACCAACTAATTTTTTATTTATTTATTGCTTGTAATACCTTTTTCTTTCAACAATTTATTGTTGTTTTTATATAAGTTTTGTGTCTAGTAATACTTTTATCTTTTCGAGCATCAAGATTCATTGGGATTTGTTTTTTTTTAAGGGCAGAGTTCCCAAGTCCTACCCTGTTATTTAACCCATAACTGGAGGGAAGGGACGGATTAATTCCTTTCCCAAGGGTACCAGTGCTTAAGTGAATGCAGGGTATTCAACTGGAATTCGAACTCTGCTCAGCGATTTCTCTTTCCGAGCCGATATCCACTGCACCACAATGCACATCCGTCACTATACACTTACAGCACCTGGTATTCCCTGGTATTCCCAAGCGGTCACCCATCTAAGTACTGAGCAGGCTCAACGTTGCTTAACTTCGGTGATCGAGCGAGAACCGGTGTATTCAACGTGATATGGCCTTAAGCCTGCCAATATACGTCCATATAATCAAGTGTTCCCATATACACGAAAAACATATACATAATTAGGTCAAGTCTTATACATGAAGTATACTTATAATTGGGTGTTTTAGTAAATCTATGGGGGGAAATTTCTGTCTTTTAATTCCCAGAAATGTTTTGAGACAGTGGCTTGATAGTTTAGGTGTGGCTTAGAAAAATATTACTTATGATTATATAGGCGTTGTTTCCCTGATCCGGCGGAAATTCCTATATATACTTTTTTCTCGTTTCTGTGTTCAATAGGGTAAATGGTTGCTTGGTATACCGGTCTGTTGATTTATGAGTAATTTTATTAGGAAAATGTGTCATTCAGTGGGATTCGTAACTGCGACCCCTAACAATATAGGGGAAGCCACCAATTGATCTAGTGCACCTTAGGCCACTCGAACACAAGTAATTCCACTGTGTAAACGAACTCAAATCAAGTCTTAGGCTATGAAATCGTTCCTGGTCCGGTGGTCTAAGACGCACCAGATCAATTGGTAGCTTCTCCTATGTTATTAAGGCTCAGAGATTCGAATCCTGTTGAATAACACACATTTTCTTAACAAAATTTCTCATGAATAATCAGACCGGTAGAAATATATACATATATATATATAAATATACCGTTTAATTAAAAACATAATATCTACCCAAATACGAGTATCGATTAAAAATAATGTTCAAGCAAATAAATGAAATATGTCGGTTGTTAATTGTATTTCGTTAATCTCCAGAAATTTCAATAATATATATATATATATATATATATATATATATATGTGCAATTAAATACACAACGGTCTTCATTATAATAGATAGTATATATATATTCTTCAAAGGTCGACGACATAATTATTGCAAAAAAAAATAAGGCATTGTTAAAAAGCAAACATTTTGAAAGAATTACATAACTGGTAGTAAAGATAACGAACTGAACCAACGCTGCCTCGCTATTGTATCTCTCTCCATAAGCGTGACAGGAGGGATATATATATATATATATATATATATATATATATATATATATTGTCGATTTTCTGCGCTATTGTCAGAACTGCAACCTTGAAACTTCTGTCTATCGTTTCTTATGTCTTTGTCTATGAGTGTATCAAATTTGATTAAAATCAGACCACTCCTTCTATTACCCGATCTTTTCAATTATCGATTTTCGATATTTATCGGGGGTACCTCGAGACAAAACCTAGCTAAGTACACTCGCAGATGCTTATAATATAACTGTGTAAATTTTCAAGAAAATCGGTTTAGACACACACACGCACACACACAGAGTTCCATTTATAAATAAGTTTAGATACATTCTTCTAGTCAACAGTAAATATTTTATGAGAAGCATAGCTATGCAACGAAACATTTAATAAAAAATTCAAAAATTCTGAAAATTTCTGTTTAAATTTCTATTTAATTACACTATTTACATTGAGACGATGGTCCTGATCATTGTTATTATAACACAATTTCGGCGGTTGTGCCTTCATTATGTGTACATCAATCTGAGTAGCCTACAATAAATTAGTGACCAAACAGAGCTGAAGAAGCATTTTGGGTAAAAAAAGATAAATAAATAAAACACTCTAGAAGTAAAATGTTTGCTCTTTTGCTAGCCAGTCAGATTCAGAGTTTTTAGAAAGTTTTTGAATTTTTGATGTTGACCCTCCTTATCACACTTACACGATTTGACAGTATGTAAACTTAAAACATCAAACATGGTGGGGCCGAGCGATCGGTAAAAATAAGGAATATTGTTACAGGGTTAGATGTGCTTCTAAGTAAACCGTCCCTTCTCATAGATAAAGAAGTTGAGTAGCTTTCACGGTAAAATACGTTTTCCCAGGCAAATGAGGAACAGTGTCCCTGCCTCGTGAAAAGCTTATTTGTTTTTCATTTCTGTTTTTAATGATCGAAAGAATGATGGTGTTAGTAGTTACGATTGAATTTAAGTTGGAAATATGCGAGGCAAATATTAATAATGATTGACATTATTTCACTCGAATAATGATTACATTCTGACTAATATCCAGCATCCATTAATAAAATTGGAGGATTCAGTTCAAATGTTATGAGACTGCGTGACAATAGATCGTCTTTTCTTTCTTAGAATAACTGTTCTTATCAGCACTTTTCATCATTAATTATCAATTTGCCACTTAATTTCAATCCTATTACCAATATTTTCATATATTTACCAGATTAAAATTGTTATCAATTTGCCACTTAATTTCAATCCTATTACCAACATTTTCATATATTTACCAGATTAAAATTGTTATTTATTTGCCACTTAATTTCAATCCTATTACCAACATTTTCATATATTTACCAGATTAAAATTGTTATTTATTTGCCACTTAATTTCAATCATATTACCAACATTTTCATATATTTACCAGATTAAAATTGTTATTTATTTGCCACTTAATTTCAATCCTATTACCAACATTTTCATATATTTACCAAATTAAAATTGTTATTTATTTGCCACTTAATTTCAATCCTATTACCAACATTTTCATATATTTACCAGATTAAAATTGTTATTTATTTGTCACTTAATTTCAATCCTATTACCAACATTTTCATATATTTACCAGATTAAAATTGTTATTTATTTGCCACTTAATTTCAATCCTATTACCAACATTTTCATATATTTACCAGATTAAAATTGTTATTTATTTGCCACTTAATTTCAATCATATTACCAACATTTTCATATATTTACCAGATTAAAATTGTTATTTATTTGCCACTTAATTTCAATCCTATTACCAACATTTTCATATATTTACCAGATTAAAATTGTTATTTATTTGCCACTTAATTTCAATCCTATTACCAACATTTTCATATATTTACCAGATTAAAATTGTTATTTATTTGTCACTTAATTTCAATCCTATTACCAACATTTTCATATATTTACCAGATTAAAATTGTTATTTATTTGCCACTTAATTTCAATCATATTACCAACATTTTCATATATTTACCAGATTGAAATTGTTATTTATTTGCCACTTAATTTCAATCATATTACCAACATTTTCATATATTTACCAGATTAAAATTGTTAACAATTTGCCATAATTTCAATCCTATTACCAACATTTTCATATATTTACCAGATTAGAATTGTTATTTATTTGCCACTTAATTTCAATCCTAATATTACCAACATTTTCATATATTTACCAGATTAAAATTGTTATTTATTTGCCACTTGGTACAATCCTATTACCAACATTTTCATATATTTACCAGATTAAAATTGTTATTTATTTGCCACTTAATTTCAATCCTATTACCAACATTTTCATATATTTACCAGATTAAAATTGTTATTTATTTATACATAATTTCAATCTATTAACATTTTCATATATTTACCAGATTAAAATTGTTATTTATTTGTCACTTAATTTCAATCCTATTACCAGCATTTTCATATATTTACCAGATTAAAATTGTTATTTATTTGCCACTTAATTTCAATCCTATTACCAACATTTTCATATATTTACCAGATTAAAATTGTTATTTATTTGCCACTTAATTTCAATCCTATTACCAACATTTTCATATATTTACCAGATTAAAGTTGTTATTTATTTGCCACTTAATTTCAATCCTATTACCAACATTTTCATATATTTACCAGATTAAAATTGTTATTTATTTGCCACTTAATTTCAATCATATTACCAACATTTTCATATATTTACCAGATTAAAATTGTTATTTATTTGTCACTTAATTTCAATCCTATTACCAACATTTTCATATATTTACCAGATTAAAATTGTTATTTATTTGTCACTTAATTTCAATCATATTACCAACATTTTCATATATTTACCAGATTAAAATTGTTATTTATTTACCACTTAATTTCAATCCTATTACCAACATTTTCATATATTTACCAGATTAAAATTGTTATTTATTTGCCACTTAATTTCAATCCTATTACCAACATTTTCATATATTTACCAGATTAAAATTGTTATTTATTTGCCACTTAATTTCAATCCTATTACCAATATTTTCATATATTTACCAGATTAAAATTGTTATTTATTTGCCACTTAATTTCAATCCTATTACCAACATTTTCATATATTTACCAGATTAAAATTGTTATTTATTTGCCACTTAATTTCAATCCTATTACCAATATTTTCATATATTTACCAGATTAAAATTGTTATTTATTTGCCGCTTAATTTCAATCATATTACCAACATTTTCATATATTTGCAGATTAAAATTGTTATTTATTTGTCACTTAATTTCAATCCTATTACCAACTTTTCATATATTACCAGATTAAAATTGTTATTTTTTGCCACTTAATTTCAATCCTATTACCAACATTTTCATATATTTACCAGATTAAAATTGTTGTTATTTGCCACTTAATTTCAATCCTATTACCAATATTTTCATATATTTACCAGATTAAAATTGTTATTTATTTACCACTTAATTTCAATCATATTACCAACATTTTCATATATTTACCAGATTAAAATTGTTATTTATTTGTCACTTAATTTCAATCCTATTACCAACATTTTCATATATTTACCAGATTAAAATTGTTGTTATTTGCCATAATTTCAATTCTATTACCAATATTTTCATATATTTACCAGATTAAAATTGTTGTTGTTGCCACTTAATTTCAATCATATTACCAACATTTTCATATATTTACCAGATTAAAATTGTTATTTATTTGTCACTTAATTTCAATCCTATTACCAACATTTTCATATACTTACCAGATTAAAATTGTTATTTATTTGCCACTTAATTTCAATCCTATTACCAATATTTTCATATATTTACCAGATTAAAATTGTTATTTATTTATACTTAATTTCAATCCTATTACCAACATTTTCATATATTTACCAGATTAAAATTGTTATTTATTTGTCACTTAATTTCAATCCCTATTACCAACATTTTCATATATTTACCAGATTAAAATTGGTATTTATTTTGCCACTTAATTTCAATCCTATTACCAATATTTTCATATATTTACCAGATTAAAATTGTTATTTATTTGCCACTTAATTTCAATCCTATTACCAACATTTTCATATATTTACCAGATTAAAATTGTTATTTATTTGCCACTTAATTTCAATCATATTACCAACATTTTCATATATTTACCAGATTAAAATTGTTATTTATTTGTCATAATTTCAATCCTATTACCAACATTTTCATATATTTACCAGATTAAAATTGTTATTTATTTGCCACTTAATTTCAATCCTATTATCAACATTTTCATATATTTACAGATTAAAATTATTTATTTGCCACTTAATTTCAATCCTATTACCAACATTTTCATATATTTACCAGATTAAAATTGTCGGACTTTTAATTCTCCATGTACGTTGTAGTGCACTGGATATCGGCTCAGAACGCGAAATCGGAGAGCTGGGTTCGAATTTGAGTTGAATTTATTGTATTCACATACGCACAAATATTCTTCGAAAAGTTATTAATAGCTTCTCCCTCAAGCTATGGGTTACACAGCAGAACAGATAGGATTCTTTATCTTTGGTTGGCAAACAGTCTATCGCAGAAAGTAATGGCAACCTACTGCATGAAAATTTTCTGCACACCAAATCATGTCTCTTTCGAGAATTATCAACAAAGCTTGTCTTTTAATTAACTGAATATATTTTTTGTTTTTGTTATATTTTGACGAGTGTTTTAATATATATATATATAAGTTCTTCCAATCATTCCTCTTTCGGCCATTTTTCAATTTGTTTAAAAATTATTCAGTCCCGGTAAAGTTGATAAATTAATCCTTGTTTTTTAAAAATATCGGTAATAAATGATGAATTGGCCATGAGAAAAAAAAAATTCCAACCAATCATAAAATATACTTTACAAACAAATAGATCTTCTTCTTCTTCTTCTTCTTCTTCTTCTTCTTCTTCTTCTTGTGCCGTGTCCCTTCATGACGTAGGCAATCATGGACTTCCACTTGCCCCTGTCTCTTGTCGCTCTTAATATTTTTTCCTCTTGGTGTCTCTCCCAAACCCCGTTATGACATTTATTTGCTCAGGCTCATCAAATATGTCTCGCACTGCTTTCCTCTGTCTCTCTTTCTCTCTGTTCGTCATGTGAGTATCAAATTCTCCAAGCCCACCTTCCTCATTACGTGTCCCAGGAATCTCAGCTGTCTCTTCCTGGTGCTAAGTATGAGTTTCCTTCTCGTTTGCATCCTCTCCAAAACGTTGCTGTTGCTCACATATTGGGTCCATGGTATCATCAGCATCCTTCTGTTAAACCATTTTTTTGTTGCTTCGAGCCTCTCCTTCATTTTTGAAGAGATCGTCCAGCATTCGTTGCTATATAGAAGGACAGATATCACATAGCGCTCTAGCACACTTTTTTGTGTTTCTAAAAAAAATATGCGGTTAGAACTAAACCGAAAGAGAAATTGTGGTATCCTATGCAAATAAGCTGAACTGAATTTAAGTGCTAAGCCGCCAACTGTTGGGACTCTATTACGTCACGTGTAACGGTGTACCAGGTATCGAGTACTGAAACTGCGAGATATACCAGACATAACAGAAATAAAACCTAAGTTGATCTACCAGAAACGATCATGGGAAGCTGTGGCTGTCATTAAGCTACAGGTAGTTGGGAATTTTTTTGTAAATGGTAAAAATAAAAAATCAGATAGAAAGTCAGGATTTCAAAATTTCATTGTCAAAGCAAAGCAGGCTTTCGACACTTGGAAGGTTAGAGCAACATATTCTTGTTATTATTACCCGCCACCTGACCTTACGTATTACAAAGCAAACCGTAGAAGATATTAAATCACAGCAGAGGATGAATTAGAAGAATAGAAGACAAAGGAAAAGAGGAAAACGAACGAAAGGAAGATAGATTTGTAATAAGAATAGGAAGCAAAAATGGCTTAAAAGTAGAAACAACAGAAGGAAAATGATGTCGGAAAGAACAATCAAAATTGGGACAAAAAAGAAATAACGAAAAAAGAATGACAACAGGCTATCAAGAGATGAGATGATTAGGCGGTTTTTACAGCGTGTTAACCACTGTTAGGTTAATATTGAAATTGGAACCGATAGTCAAGCAATTATATATGAGTCTATACGTATAAATTGATCATATATGTTGATGATTTTAAAGACAAACATTGTCATATTTATAATTCAGCCTATAGATAAGCATTGATCGTATTTATAGTGTTGGATGCCGGAGTTGGGGATAAACAGAGAAAATAATTGTGTAAGAAATACTCTTAACACTGAGTATATATAAATAGAGATTTATTATACATTAGTACAATAAACTAAATACATGTACACGAATAACACTTATGAAGGCACTGTCTTTGTACAGGACGGATGCGTCCGTCGTGAGAAGAAAGCTTCCGTTACTCCCATGTAATGACGTAGAGTCTAGTATAGTCAGTCGCTCGCTCGCTTTCCTCTTCTAACACTACTCCTATTTGATTCCCTTCGCGGTCTTTTATGACCCGGGCCATACCGAGGCCGTCGCTATTATTACCAGGCCTGTTCTATGATTAAAGTTGACTTGCTGACGTCACACTTAGTAGTGTTGTTTTATTTACTACCCGGCGTCCGTTAGCGTTGACTTATTTTCAGAACCAAATTGCAAAGGGAATTATAAAAATGGACCGAAAGTTCATTGTTTTTCGTTTCCAAAAAATAAACATTTATTTGATAAATGGAAACATGCCATTAAAAGGGAGAATTTTACTGCATTTAGCAAAGTGAGTAGTTAAAATTTTATCACCATTTATTTCAACAGTCTCTAAAATCAAAATTTACTAAATATATATGGTAATATATAGGAGGTCTTGGCTATACCCATTGCGGGGTAGGACCAGGATATTCTTCCACAACATATAGTTTAGTCTATCAAAAAACAATGTCGCGTTTATAATGGCGTCTGTAGGTAAATATTTATTGTGTTTATAGTTGAGTCGATATGTGAAAATTGTGGCCTTTATACTACAGTCTTTGTTTAGGTATAAAAAGGCGATTTTGATCGACCGTTTAGCGATGTCACTTCATATAGTGACAAAAATGTTCACTCCTTTAGTTTTGTGTCAAACCGAGTAGTTGTTCTTTAAGTATTGGTGAGGTTTTGCTTCATCCTGATCTCTCCCAGGGCGAGCTAGCTGCCGCGAGGAGCAGTTTACAAGTCCATGGCACCGTTTTTCCCTGGGAGTATATCTTCCGCAGATATAAAAATTATCTCTGGATCGCAGTCCTTATTTTGGGAAAAATCTATTAAACGCTGTTTCCTGTTAACGGAATATGAAAAAATTAACGATTCAATAGTGGATTTCAACGGATATTTGATTGTCGTAGAACCGGCTATAAAGTTACTCAATCATTAAATTAAGAATTAAGATTGTTAAATTAGACATATCCAAATATACGACGGTAACTTTAAATAAGGAATGTTCACAATTTCTGGGAGAAAAATTATACACGTATTTATTCACTGAAGATTAACATAAGAGAGTGTCAAAGATAAGTAACTTCAAAAGGGAAAAGTTCCAAATGAAGGGAACAATAATCAGGATGTCATATTTTATCTTTAACAAATATTCATCGGCAAATTTAAATAGGAAAACCGTGAAAATTTCACGGGTCTTTCTATTGTGTATATTATCGTATTTATAACTTACTAGCAGTATAACCCGGCGTTGCTCGGGTGAAATAAAAGGTTTAAAACTAATCCATGGTCCTGGACTCTTTGGCACGAGGGAATAAAAAACAATAGTTGTTTCCAGTTAAAGCGAAACCGTAGACTGAAAGAAAAATGAATGGATGTAAGTCAAATTTTGATGTCCTGCTATCGATATCAAATAAGTTTTTTTTTCGTCGTAAACTGAATTTTGAAGCCTAAATAAGTCCTCTGAGTAAATGGTATCATGGCTGAGACTACAAACTACAATTATACCTACTTAGAGCCAAACCCGAAGCAAAAACTAAAATAAAATGTTTGAAAAAAATACAAACATACAGGCAGATAAACAGACACACACACAAACATCTTGCCTTTTATATATATATATATATTATCGATTTTCTGCACTATTGTAAGAACTACAACCTTGAAACTTCTGAATATCATTCCTTATGTCTTTGTCTATGATCGTATCAAATTTGATTAAAATCGGACCACTCCTTCTATAACCGGATTTTTTCGATTATCGATTTTCGATATTTATCGGGGGTACCTCGACACAAAACCTAGCTAAGAACACTAGCAGACGTTTATAGTACAACTGTGTAAATTTTCAAAAAAATCGGCTCAGCCGTTTCGGAGTCTATAGGTAATGGACACACGCACACACACACACATACACACACACACACACACACACACACACACTCAAAGTTCCATTTATAAATAAGTTTAGATTAGATTAGATTAGATTAGATTAGATTAGATTACGGTATCATCGGATCATGGATATAATAATGTCTGTAACAGAGAGAACACAACCTGTGAGAATATTTATTTCTTATGTAGGGAGAAAATAGTTGTCTTCCCTTTTGCGGAACTCTTCTTTATCTGGTCTCTTATTCCCCTCTTTACCTTTGTAGATAGACGCACGAGGAGTACTGCTGACAAGATGGATGTTATTTCTTGTCCATTCTTGCTAAAACATTCTCGTCCATTTGGACAAGCTTAAGGCCTATCACGTTGAATACACCGGTTCTCGCTCTATCACCGAAGTTAAGCAACGTTGAGCCTGGTCAGTACTTAGATGGGTGACCGCTTGGGAATACCAGGTGCTGTAAGCGTATAGTGACGGATGTGCGTTGTGGTGCAGTGGATATCGGCTCGGAAAGAGAAATCAGTGAGCCGAGTTCGAATTCCAGTTGAATCCCCTGCATTCACTTAAGCACTGGTACCCTTGGGAAAGGTATTAATCCGTCCCTTCCCTCCAGTTATGGGTTAAATAACAAGGGTAGGAATTGGAGACCCTGCCCTTAAAAACAAATCCTAATATATCTTGATACTCGAAAAGAAAAATGTACTACTAGACACAAAAACTTATATAAACAAAAATAAATTGTTGAAAGAAAAAGGTATTACCAGCAATAAATAAATAAAGTTTACTTGGCAATAAATGACCCGCCCAGGTTGATTTACCATAAAAACAAAACAACCAACCAACCAACCAACCAACCATTTCGACAACATGAACATTCATGTTGCTTTGGGACGTACTTAAATAGTCTGAACGTATTGTACTTGTTTTTGTTATATTAAAAAGCTTATTTGTTACTGCCATATAACTTGTCTTTCTTTTTACTGCACATGCTACACTCATGTTTATACTAATATCACATAGCCGGGATTATCGCCGGTTCACAACTAATAAACGGTGGCTCCAATGTGTCAGTATATTTTTGCATTTTGCAAAATAACTGTTAACTTCGTATGTAAGAACATTTTTTGCGGTATAGGAATGACAACCCGTACAACAGGGCAATATGGCCTCCCTCTTTGTCCCAATCCTCCTTCTCTCATCCTGAGTTTGATTTTGGCACCAATTGGCAATGTTAGACTGCTTCACTCATGGGTGAAGGCTGGTCACTAGCTTACTACTATAGTTGTCCATACCCATTAGTAGCAATAGAAGATTGTTTGTTGTGTTAGTAGTGATAGCTACTTCTGAGTTATTTTTTTTAAGAAATATTTGTGTCCGTTTGTTTATTTTTCTTGGTATTTCACATTGTCATTTTTTGTAAAGAATATACAATATGGATGAGGAAAAAACGGCCGTTTTGTCGGCGATGAACACCGTCAACTTAGCGTCTATAAAATCTGACCCACGTTATTGTTTGCTCACTTAGAATCAGAATGCGAACTGAGAGGGATTATCTCCCAAAAAACGAATTTCAACTTTATCAGTTTCCAATTTGCTTCTCCAAGCTATCCAGGAGGTGAGAGAGATTATTATCATCCAGCCTAAAGGCAAACCGTACAACAAGGTGAAGGAAGAATTCGTGCAGAGGACGTCTATGTCACGGCAAAATAAATTGTCGCAACTCCTGCATGAGGAACAATTAGGAGACAGCAAGCCGTCGCAATTTCTACGTCATTTGCAACATTTAGCAGGAGACGGTAACGACGATGACATTATACGCCATGGTTTTTCTCCAATGTTTGCCTTCTACGTATCACACTGTTTTAGTTCCGGTCAGTGAAGATGCATCCGTCGAAAACCTGGCTAAAATAGCAGATAATATAGCAAACCTAACTTTAGGTTGCAATGTTCCCGTTTCCGCCGTAGAAACGCAAGAGCCAGATCAGATGATTAGACTCCTAGAGGGACAGAAAAAATTAGAAGCTAGGATGAAAGTGGCAAATACAGAGGGTTAGCATTCCTCGCTCACAAAGTAAATCTAGTAGCAAGGACCCAATGTGTCACTTACGCAGGAGATTTGTGAACAAGGCTAATTGCGTTGTGGTACAGTGGATATCGGCTCGGAACGAGAAACCGGGGAGCCGAGTTCAAATTCCAGTTGAATCCATTGTATTCACTTACGCGCAAATACCCTTGGGAAAGGTATTAATCCGTCTCTTCCTTCCAGTTATGGGTTAAATAGCAGGACAGATTGGGTTCTATAGCCTTGGCTGGCAGCCAGTATACCGCAGAAAGCAATGGCAACCTACTGCGGGATAATCTCCTGCTCAGTCAGTCATGTCTCTTTCGAGACATGATCTCCCAAGCGTGTATCACGTATGGCACTTTAACTGACTATCTGACTGTAAGCCCCCCTGTTCGTTCAATTTGCAACAGAGAAAATACTAAACTGGCGACCGGAAGCGACTCGGTGCGCCAGTGTGGGATATATGTGTGTTGCTTACTGTTTGTTTCTGACCGCACTACTGATATTTGTTTTCTAGTGGACAGTGGTGCGCAAATATAATTAATACTGCCACTTGGACAGACAAGTTAGAAGGTCCTCATAAACTTGCCCTACAGGCTGTAAATTAGTTGCTCCTCCAGACTTATGGCCAGAGCTGCCTTTCATTGAATTTACGTATAAGACTGTTTTTCTGTTTTTTTGTTTTTTTGTTGTTTGTTTGTTTTGTTTTTTGTTTTTTGTTTTTTTGTTTTCTTTTTTGTTTTTGTCCTAGTGGATGTTGAGAAAACCATAATGGGAGCAGATTTCTTAGATAAATTTGGTCTTCTGGTTGATGTTCACAGACGTTTTATGACAAACCAAGATGACAAACTAAGACGAATATTCAATCACCTGGGACCATTCATAATGTAGTTATACAGTGCCCTACTGTGGCTAACAGAAAATATAACCCGGTATTTTGTGAGCTTTTAAAAAATGTTCGACAATATCACAAAACCGTTCTTTCACAAGGATACTCTACCTCAGAACAGTCCTCCTGTTCACAGAGGTCCTCGTCGGTTAGCACCGGAAAAATTGAGTTTGGCATTTCACTAAATGATGGAACTGTTATTATCCGTCCATCAAAGAGTAACTGGGCATCTCCTTTGCACCTGGTACCCAAAAGTGGTGGTACCTGTCGCGCTTGTGGCGATTATAAGACACTCAACTCTGCTACTAAACTTGACCGTTATCCCATCCCGCACATTTATGATGTAACAGTCATCATTCAGGATAAATTTGTATTCATTAAACTAGACCTACCTTCAAATTCCGGTAGAACCTGAACGCATTCCAAAGACTGCCGTAACACCATTTGGATTGTTTGAGTTTTTGCGTGTGCCATTTGGATTAAAAAACGCAGCACAGTCTTTTCAACGATTCGTTGACCATGTACTGCATGGTTTAAATTTCGTCTGTGCCTACGTAGATAATGCCTTTATAATTAGTTCCTTTATGAAAGAACATCCTTTATGAAAGAACATCTGGGAAATCTGTAGTGATGTTCCGAGGTCACCGGATTAATTCAGCTGGAATTTCCCCTTCCTCTTCTAAGGTGGCGGCTATTTCCGACTTTCCCGAGAAAGTTGCGACAGTTATTGGTGATGGTAATTTTTTATCGAAGGTTCATGCCAAATTGTGCGCAAGTTACAAAACCGTTGCCAGATAGTCTAACTGACGTAAAAAAAAATTGTGATATAGTTTTATCTGAACCTGCCTTGACAGCCTTCCGCCAAATTAAGATTTTATTATCCCGAGCATTTGAATTATCCATGTTCTTCCAGGTATTGAGTTATGTTTGGCGGTTAACGCCTTTTCTTTTGGTATGGGTGCAGTACTGCAGCGGATGATTGATGACTACTGGAAGTCAATTTCCTCCTTCTCCAAGAACCTGACTTCTACAGAATCCAGATACAGCACTTTTGGTCCTGAACTCCTCGCAGCTTATTGGGACGTCCGTTACTTTTGAAATTTGTTGGAAGGATGGACTTTCCACTTACTGACAGACCACAAGCCCTTGTTGGGGGCTTTTCAGTGAAATTCCAACAAGTACTTCCACGTGAAACTAGACATTTGGATGACCTGCAGCAATTCACTTAGGATATGTTTCATCAAGGGAAAGAAAAACATATCTTCAGACATCATATCTCGTGGTATCAACGCTTTTGTGCTGGATCTGTGCTTGGAATATCAACCATTTGTGGATGCGCAGGAAAAGAATCAGCAACTACAGCATCTACTACGAGAGAACCACACATCCTTGACATTGTCAAAAATACATGTTACAAACACGGAATTGGAGGTTGTATGTGACACCAGTACCGGACGGTTGCGCCTCTTCGTGCCAGAGTTAATGCGGAAGACATTATTCTCCTTCATGCATAATTTGTCCCACCCAGAAGCTAATGCCCTAATACGGCTGCTCACAAAGAGACTTGTTTGGTTATACATGAAAACTGACTTTGGGCAGTGGTCAAAAACTTGTGTACCGTGTCAGAGGGCCAAAGCGGGGAGACATACCCGCTCACCTCCCGGATTCCTTCTAGTACTCGATGAGCGACTTGCTTCTATGCATGTGGACATCGCAGGACCACTTCCTCCATGTGAGGAACAAATATTTATTGAGATGTGTGGATCGCTCCTCCTGTTGATTTGAGGCTCTTCCCATGTCGGACATTATAGCACATACCACAGCAAAGACTTTTGTTACAGGGTGGATGTCCTGATTTGGAGTTCCTGCCGTAATTACTACAGACAGAGAACGATAATTTGAGTCGGACCTGTTTAACCAGTTGATGAGAACCTTGGGGAGTAAGATGATCAAAACCACTGCTTAGCATCCGGAGGTAAATGGATTAGTGGAAGGATTTCATCGTACGCTCAAGTCATCCTTAAGAGCCATGACGGATACCATGGGTATATCATACCCGATTTTGAAAATATAAAAAATATTCAATATAAATCTTTATTTGAAATATTTTACATGAGGCACTTGAAACTTTGTACTTTAAGTTAACATTCATAGGAACTGAAAAACATTATTTAAGAAAATCAGGTACTGAAAATTGGAATTAAATTGTAATTAAAATGGCGTCATTTGCACTGGGTACTATATACCCATGGTTAGTGTTCTCGGATTAAAGAAAACCTGAAATGTTTGTCTGCAGAGATAGTGTACGGGCAGTTTTTCCTTTTGCCCGCACAAAAACTTTTGAACATGACCTCATTCATTGATCGGCTTACAGCGAGAATGGCGAACTTAACATATAACTCTTCTGCACTGGTTCAAAGGCCATATACATCCCAAAATTCCTGCAGACATGCACACGTTTTTGTGTGGGATTTAGCTAAGTCACATACTTTGAAGTCATTCTACAGAGGACCTTTCAAAATTCTCGAGTGACACGCGAAATATTTTGTGGTGAGCATCAACAATGTCATAGAGTCCTTTAAACAGACTGAAACCTGCCTTTTTGGATGCTATCTGATTAGGTGTAGTCACTTCAGTGACTCCTCCGTCACAATCAGTACCTGAGGTAGCGAAAGGGACTGTGGTCATATCTGGTCGTCGTTTTAAACAGGTTAAACGTTTATTGAAGTAGTAATTTTTTCAGCTTTTGGTTAAAGCAATACTATTTCTGGGGGATATTCTCCCCTCCTAAAAGAACTCTTACTCTTTTCTATGATAGCGAGAATATTTTTCTCTTTTATTTTGTACTTTGACATGCATGTTGTGTAGTTTTAGTTTTATTCTATTTTACTAGTACTTCCTGTACAGGTTAATGAACCTGTCTAGGAAAGGGGTACTTGTAGGGAAACAATAGTTGTCTTCCCTTGTGATGAACCTTTCTTCCTCTGGTCTCTTATTCCCTTCCTTGCCTTTGTGAGTAGACGCACGAGGAGTATTGCTGACCAGACGGTATGTCATTTCTCGTCCATCTGGACAACATGAACATTCATCTTGTTTCGGGACGTACTTAAATATTCCGAATGTATTGTACTTGTTTTTGTTATATTAAAAGGCCGATTTGTTATTGCCATATAACCTGTCTTTCTTTTTTGCCGCACCTGCTACACTAATTTTTATATTAGTATCACATAGCCGGAATTATCGCCTGTTCACAACCAATGCTACTACTTACATAGCGCTCTCATTAACTGATCTCCCCGACGTGATATTATTAACTCTCATTACATTGATCGGGTTTATAGTTGAGTTTATTGACAAACAATCGTATTTTGCTTGTGTTTATATTTAAACATTAATCGCCCACACTCGAGACCACAAGCATTCCCTTTTTATATACTCTGCAAGGAATTAAACCATTTTTTACGGTTTATCTACTCTTTGTGGGCTATTTAAAGCCGCAACATATTTTGGATTGTAAGAATTCTTTTTTGCTATTTAGAATAAGCATGATTTTCCATATACAAGCCTACTATTTAACCCATAGATGTGGTCTGCATTGGATGTAGAAAGCAGTGGGTTGTGATTATTAATATACAGAAAATGCTCAGTGGAAAATGCCATTAAACCATTTCTGACCCAGAAGGAAATGTGTACGCAGCAGAAATCAAAGAAAGAAATAATAATAATAATAATAATAATAATAATAATAATAATAATAATAATAAGGAGGGGGAGGAAAAAAGACGTAGAGCAGAAGTCAGAACAAGAAAAAAATGAAGGAACATTAAGGATGAAAAAGAAGGAAATAAAAGAGAAAAGAAAAAAAAACCTGCCAAAAATTTAGAAAGCGTTGATATTCGTCAACTAAACTCTTGGGCAAATTAATTGAAACAAAACGAAAATAGTCTGCTTTTCACATTTTTCCTAATCACGTATGCGTCGTCTCTTGGCGCTGTTTTTTTTTTCTTCTTTACGTTTTGAACTGATAGATCCCGTTTGTTTCTTCCTCTCGATGACACGACTGACAGTTGAAAGGCTGACACCAACAATATCCGCGATCCCTCTGTAAGGCTTGTCGGTGTGTTCGTGCAGCGTTACAATTTTTGTACGCTTCCTTGGCGTAACGTCCATCACAGACAATGGCTGCAGGGCAACTAATCGACATTCGGGTCAATAGCGTCTGGGTGTGATAAAAATCTGATGCAATCACGGATGACACAATATTTTTCAAGGTCAAATAAATTTCATCATACACCCCGAAAATAGATTAATATTACACCACACCACTGCAAATTACCTAATCTGAGAAGAAAATAAAAATCGATTACACCCTGTCATTCCAGTGGGTTTAAAACTGACCGGATGATAAAAGAAAGGAAACTAAAGCAATTGTTTCAAATAATTTGCACAAGTGTATATATATATATATATATATATATATATATATATATATATATATATATATTATTGTTGTTGTTGTTGTAAATCACTGCAAATGACCTAATCTGAGAAGAAAATAGAAATCGATTACACTCTGTCACTCCAGTGGGTCGAAAACTGACCATATGATTAAAGAAAGGAAACTAAAGCAATTGTTTCAAATAATTTGCACAAGTATATATATATATATATATATATATATATATATATAATTATTATTATTATTATTTTAAATCACTGCAAATGACCTAATCTGAGAAAACATAGAAATCGATTACACCCTGTCACTCCAGTGGGTCGAAAACTGACCGTTCGGTGAAAGAAAGGAAACTAAAGCAGATGTTTCAATTAATTTGCACAAGTGTGTATATAAGAGAAACAAACGTTTTGAACAATAGGAATTTAAATGATATTTAAACTGAATATAAGAAGAGATAGTACAGCTTTTTGAATTTTTCTTCACGAAATTTTAATAAAGAACGTCATCGCCTAAGCGCAAGAGACAAAAGAAAAAAAATAGACGCGTCGTATCGAGAAATTATCGCTTGACAAGTGGTTCATTGATTACATTAAAAAATATAAAATAACTTCTTCGATGAAATTTTAATCAGTCTGACATGAAGTAATAAATGAAATAAAAACCGAAACTGGAAATGGAATATTAAAAGTTATCATTATAAGTTAATGGCCTTCAGATTCGTAGGCGTGAAAGAATCGCCAGGCGTAGTGAAAATATTCCCAGACCACAAATGTGAATGTCTATAAACTGCTATGCTTAGATAGTCAAATACAATAGAACAAACGGTAATTGATTCATCTGTCTGTTTCTTATGCTAAAATATAACAATTCAGCCTTCCAAAAAGCACTTTATTGTTTATCATAAAGCAACCTTTAAGCGTACGTTTGTTATCGATATGTGTGCAGGACGTAGCCATGAAACTGAAAGTCAATGTTCCGGTCACTTTCATGTCATATGATTATTACTGAAAGTTCACTACTTTCCTCGACAATCGAAATGTTTCTAAATCTTTTCGTTAAATATATTTGTACCTATTGTGAAATATTTCTACAATTTCATTTTATAGTTGTTACTTTCCTTCTATTTTTTTTTTAGAAATGAGATTATTTAAGCAAGAAAAATAGACTAAATCGAAAAGCTAAAGAAAGTGTGTGAAATGGTAGGTTTGGCTGTTTAAACAGGATTTTGATATAACCGGAATCATAGTTTGATTTTTTATGTTTTTTATTAATTTTACTTTGAATATTGCTGTCATGTCTGGTCTGGTCTGGTGTTTCTGATATGTATTTAGAGATTCTTGATAAAATCAAAAAAGAATCCGCAATGTTATTGGTCGTAACCTGGCATCTCAGCTTCAGTCCCTTTTTTAACGCAGTAACGTAGCTTTCCTGCTTCATTTCTATAAACTCTTCCATGGTAATTGTTCTTGTGAACTTTCCTCTATTGGGGGTACCCCCATACTTTCGGCCTTGTGTCACATCTAAGAGGCGCTTTGAAAATAAACTTTCCTCTATTGGTTTCTTTTACAGGCCTTTATTTATTTTTTGTGCCCATTTTCTTTAGTTTAATTCTGCCTCCCCTCCTGCTTTAGGTGACAGAGATGTCAGTTTTCTGGTAGATGCGGAACGCTTTTTTTTCCGAGTGTGCATTTCGTATTTGTTTTTGAGTCTGGATAAGTGAGTGGTTGCAATTACCTAGTCCCGCATTAATTTTGTCCAGTTAACTGATGTTTCTGCCACGAATAAGGGCCGGGGTGGTTATTACTAACACTGTTTTGTTTAGTTTCTTCTATATACAATTGTTATCATTATAAATATTCATTGGGGTTTAAATCTTAAAAGTTGTTATTTTTATTCTCCCCCTCCATAAAAATTGTACATATGGGAACTAGTTAGAACTTCATAGAGACTTTGAGGTATTATGGCGACTGTAGTAAGAATGGTTAGTAATAATGTGTTCTTTTGGTGTAATGAATATTGTGGTATGTTTCTGTCAGCAATCGCAGCTTGATAAGTTTAAGATAAGAAAGACTGAAGACCAGCCTTTTTCTACCCCCCCCCCATTTGGCCTTGTGTCACATTTTTACATTGTGCAGAATAAATATTGCTTTCCTCGATGGTAGCGAGATTATTTTATGAATTTAAGCGCAGTACTTGATTGGCGGCAAGGTCTCATCATTTTACAATTGAAATGGCTAGATGTAACCGCAAGTTTCTTTTACCAGATTCTTGCTTCCCAGTTAATTTTGATTTTCAAAACTTGAAAGGCAATATCAATCGTTATATTCTATTTTCTTAATTAATTTCTTGGTCTCACTCCTTGATAGTAGTGTTTTTCATATCCTCTAATACTCAGTAACCACTTATGTCTTAGTGGCCTTATTGCCTTACTTGGGAAGAAATGATTAAAAAAATAATTTCAGTTCAAGCAAGGCAATAATGCCCCTAGGACACACAGGGGATTACTATGAATGAAAGAACATGAGAAGACTTTAGTGAATAGAATGTATTATAAAAGAATAAGTTTTACCAACACAGAAGATGGCGACTGGCGTTGCATTTACATTTTTGAAGATTGTAGTTGGCAGGAAAGCAAGAATTCGGAAGGGAGTTCTACAGACGAGAAATGAGAAAAAAGAAACAATTCGAATAGAACATATTGTTGCATCTAGAAAGCTTATCAGTAAAACGGTGAGACCTATTTGCCAATCTAGTTGCACGCTTAAATTCATGCAGTCGAAGCTTTAAGGAGGAAAGTTCATCAAAGAATAATTCCCATGAAAACATTTGTAAAAAAGATAGAGGAAAACCATGTCATGTCGGTGAGAAAGTGGCTGAAGTCGAGATGCCAAGTTAGGATCGATTACCTTACAAACACTTCTTCGAATTTTTCCAAGAATCTCGAGGTCAATAGTAAGGGAAACAGACGAGATGTGTCATCAATGTTCAATGGTAGGTTTATAAAGATGAATTCTGAATATAGAGATTGTGTGACACGACACAATAAGCCAACTTTCGTAACAGAAGACCTAGCAACTGTTTCAATATCATCACTCCACTTCATGTCATGAGAAAACCTGAACCCAAGAAGGCGCAAAGAGCTGCTCTCCAGAAGGTTAGCATCAGCCATGTTGATGGCAGGCAGAAAATGTTCTCTATGAGGATTAACCAAATATGATAAATACCAGGTCATTGCTCGAGAGTTACGGACTATGAAGCGGCGGTTGGGTTCTGGACTAACCTTTCAAAGACCCTCTCAAAGTTTTTAATAATAATCATTACTTTAAATTCTGTGAGTTTTGAAAATGTGTATATATCAGTCAGTCATTTAAGTGCCATACGTGATACACGCTTTGGCGATCATGTCTCGAAAGAAACATGACTGACCGGGCAGATTATCCCGCAGTAGATTGCTATTGATTTCTGCGGTAGACTGTTTGTCAGAACCTAATTTGTCCTGTTATTTAACCCAAAACTGGAGGGAAGAGACGGATTAATATCTTTCCTAAGGGTATTTGCGCATAGGTGATACGAGGAATTCAACTAGAATTCGAACTCGGCTCTCCGATTTCTCGTTCCGAACCGATATCCACTGCACCACAACGCACATATATATGGTTGGGTAGAATGTGGATCTTCTACTTTTAAAAGACACTGGCGGTCTTGTTGTGAATGAATCAACAATCGTCGTGTACTACTAAGAAGATAAGGAAGGAAGAATAGTTAAACCAGATCACATGCGAGGCAATTTGGAGAAACCGTCAAAATGAAACAATTCAAATTTCGAGTACTTTACAATAACTTTATAAATGAATATTAAACAACGTGACAATGTGCGTGAAATTGTTTTGAAGTGTTCGAAGTTTATAAAATGTTTGTCAAAGAAAATGAATATAACTGAGGATTCCTATAAAACAGAAATCTCAGACGTACTCGGAAACAAGTACATATATATAAGCTAGCTACTTGTTTACGCTCTCACACCCTGATTGAGCACTCTGGAAGAAAGGTAGACTTTGAAAAACAGTAGCTACTCTGGCATGTACGCATCGCTCATTCAGTAAAATGAATTGGATCACTCTGGCTATTGGGCGCGTAATATGATATGCGCTAAACAGACGGCCTTCTTCCACCGAACGCCCCGTGGCCCAGGGGTGGAGTCGCCGACTGACGCCAATTCAGGTTTCGAGCCTGTGTTATGTAGCAATCGGAGTCTAACCATACTGATGAGCTGTGATACAGCGAAACAGATCTGTCTGCGGATGACAATATATATATATATATATAAAGAACAAATTTGGAGATATGTCTTAATCAAACATGTTTCAATTATATTAAAGCTTCTTCAGAGATATTGAAAAGGTTTTCATCTCGTCTTTAACCAAATCTCCGAAGAAGCTTTATTAAAAGTGAAACATGTTAGATTAAGACACATTTCCTATTTTATTCTTTATTTATTCTATCATCTTTTCAGGTATATTCACCTCTCTCTCTCTCTCTCTCTCTCTCTCTCACACACACACACACACACACACACACACACACACACACATATATATATATATATGAGTAATTGTTAGAAATGAAAGTATATTCTACAGTTAGATATCTACTTTAAAAAGTGCTCAATACAAAAGTAGAGCATGAATATATTATTATTATTATAATTGTTGTTGTTGTTGTTGTTGTTGTTGTTGTTGTTGTTGTTGTTGTTGTTGTTGTTGTTGCAGACTGCAACTTGATAGCTATAAAGTTTCGGTACTAAAACACCGTCATCAGATAGTCGGATAATAATAATAATAATAATAATAATAATAATAATAATAATAATAAATTTGAAAAACTGTCAAAATATAAAGACCTGGAAATTGAAATAGGAAAAATGTGGAAATTGAAAACAAGAGTTGTGCCAGTGATAGTAGGTGCACTTGGAATGATAAAAAATGGAACAAAACAACACATTGAAAGAATCCCTGGAAACCCCAGCTTAAGAGATATACAAAAAATTGTCTTATTAAGTACAGCCCACACACTAAGGAAAACTTTATCTATGTAATGCTGGAGATGATAGGGAAGATAGAAAAACATGAAATGGAGCCATAACAACATGCCACTACCTGCCTTAGGTCTCCCCGCAGACTTGGTTGGTAGTGAGACCAAAGCAGAAATCGAAATATGATGAAAAATTACATCATAATAATAATAATAATAATAATAATTACCATACTTCAAAGATGACGAGCTAAATATTGCCACAACAACCAATGCTAAAGTGATCAACTTTCCTGATGTGACCTTGGATTTGAATACTTGTTATTAAAAACCATATGCCAAATATCTATATAACAACAGATACAACAGTAAAGAATCAAAACACCCTCATAACATTCGAGGTAATTTACATAAATCAGTCCAAGTTAGATTATCTAGCAACTCCACTAGTAAGGAAATATTTGATAATAATAAAGTTAAATATATAAAAGGGTTAGAACACTTGTGTAATGGTTAGCAAGCTCGTCTCGCTAGAATCATTATAACTGAGTACACCCTACTTTCGGTCATGTGTCACGTCTAAGCTACGCTTAGAAAATCACCTTCCTCCAGCACAGGGCTAACAATCCTGACCCATAAAAATATTTTGTTGCGGAAACAGCAAAAACGCTTCCCTACACAGCATTGGGTGTAACGGAAAAGTTATATAAAAGCATTAAAACTAAGCCATCATAAAGTAAATTTAGACTATTTAGAAAAAAAACAAGATCGATAAAATTAAACAGTGACATCATAATCTTATATGGTTTAATCCTCCTTTTAATCGTAACGTCCAAATGAATCGCTGAAGAATTTTCATAAATTTAACTCATAAGCACTTTTATCACTCAGCAATACTAAGGAAGATTTCTAATAAAAATAACGTAAATATCAGTTATAGCTGCGTTATCGACAAAGCAATATCTGTACATAGTAACATTATATTAAATGAATATATTTCTTACATCAACAACGTTTTGTTTTTTTTTAATAAATGCAACTGTTGTTCTGGTCTTTATTGCAATATTCATATTCATGACATTTTGATTGTTGTACGCACCGACCTTCTTCATGTGATCGGAATTTCGAACCGAACCCTTTATTTCGATCACCTTTTAAAGCCATGCCACTTCCGGTTGTCTTAGTTGTCTCCTTTTAAAGCCATGCCACTTCCGGTTGTCTTAGTTGTCTCCTTTTAAAGCCATGCCACTTCCGGTTGTCTTAGTTGTCTCCTTTTAAAACAACTGACAAAGTTATTTGTTTACCACTGTTGTAGCTAGGTATTGACCTCACAACTCTTTGGATCAAATCATTGGATCTAACCAATGCCTTTATCCCCTGGGCCATGTGTAAATAATTTAAATACTACCTCCTCTCAGAAGTATAAACAAATATAAATGCAACTGGCGAAAAAATATGGCCTGTCTCCTAAACGGCCAATGTATGACTGATAATATTGGAAAACCGAGCTAGCACACATTTCGGTAAGGATGCGAAAATTTATTCTGGTTCTACTGGGAATACTTGGAAATTGCATTTCTATCATAATCGAATCACTTTATGCAATGTAACACACGTAAACAGCACAGTTCTCTCCAAACAGGTCTGGCAATTAAAGAATGACGGTAATGCACCCATTATTACATGATATACTGTAGCAAAAGTCAAATCTTTTAATGGAAAAGGCGACATATGTAATTTATGCCTTACTGAGAATTATCATAAAACTAACCCTATCGTATTAAACAAAAGAAAGAAATTGATGGTTACATGTAGGCATAAAATAAAATATCTGTTAACATACTTGATCTGGATTACTTTCAATGTAAATTGTAACTTTTCTCTAAAATGTTATAAAAATAGCAAAACAACCCACTTACCTCACTTTATGCTTAATATAAAATTAGTATTCACAAATTTAATTTTTGTTTGTATGCAAAATAAAAATCCCGTCTATTTTAAATGCTAAATATGCTATTAAGTTATATATATATATATATATATATACGGCCGTCCGTTAATTTTAAGTTACAATTCTCTTTCCTTTTTTGCGAACCCAGACGATGTCAATTTTTTCTTTTCTGGTTTATTTGATATATATATATATATATATATATATATATATATATATATATATATATATATAAAATCCCCATATTATATGGACTGTGCTAACTTTATGCTAACCAGATATTTTTATTGGAATTTAAATTGCATAATTGTCAGTCTACACTCAGTACCTAAAGATTGTGTTGTGCATGAAACTCTGAGTCGTTTTAACGGTGAGGGATACTATATATTTATGTATGTATGTATGTATGTATGAATGTATGTATGTATGTATGAATGAATGCATGTATGTATGTATGTATGAATGTATGTATGTATGTATGAATGTATGTATGTATGAATGTATGTATGAATGTATGTATGTATGAATGTATGTATGAATGTATGAATGAATGTATGTATGTATGTATGTATGCATGTATGAATGTATGTATGTATGTATGAATGTATGTATGTATGAATGTATGTATGAATGTATGTATGTATGTATGAATGTATGTATGTATGAATGTATGTATGTATGTATGTATGTATGTATGTAAGTATGAATGTATGTATGTATGTATGTATGTATGTATGAATGTATGTATGTATGAATGTATGTATGAATGTATGTATGTATGAATGTATGTATGTATGTATGTATGTAAGTATGAATGTATGTATGTATGCATGTATGTATGTATGTATGTATGTATGTATGTATGAATGTATGTATGTATGAATGTATGTATGAATGTATGAATGAATGTATGTATGTATGTATGTATGAATGTATGTATGTATGAATGTATGTATGAATGTATGAATGTATGTATGTATGTATGAATGTATGTATGAATGTATGAATGAATGTATGTATGTATGAATGTATGAATGTATGTATGTATGTATGTATGAACTGAACTGTTATAGGTCAGATTTAAATTAATTAGACTAGTAAACAGTTGTATTAAAAAGTACTCATGTATATTCAATACATGTTTGAAGGTAGATGAAGATGCGACATTTACATATTTAGTAAGGGATATTTAGTAAGGAAATTCTGATATTTCGTCACACCTTATGAAGTAGATAGGATCAGAACTTTTCAGCACCCACTTGTATAATTTAAATTTGCGAGCAGAATAAATTAACTGTGGTAATTAACGTTCAAGCAATAGCCGTAAAAGGCAAAAAAAAATTATCCACCTTCCCCAACCACAAGTTTTAAATTATATTTGTTTTTTTTTGTTTTTTTTTTGCTTTTGTTTTTTGTTTTTTGTTTTTTGTTTTGTTTTGTTTTGTTTTTTGTTTTTTTGTTTTTGTTTTTGTTTTTTTTTTTGTTTTTTGTTTTTTGTGGGAAGTCCACAAATAACGAAACCCGTTAAAAATATACACAACTTTTCAACACTTATAAAGTAAATAAAGCAAAAGAAACACAACAAAGCTTATTGGTTCGCCTTTCACCGTAAAACTTCACCATTTTTAATTAATATCCAAGCGGAAAATCAATTTTCCTTTTGCTCTAACTCGATGTGGGGGGGGGGGGAGTGTAATTGTTAACAGTATTGGACGAACTTATTTGAATTAAGTGACTTCTACCATCAAAGATCGATCTGAAGAAACTTGCGTTATTTCAAGAAGATCCATTTACTGTCCTCCAACCCACGTTCCCTGAACTTTTCAAATACCCGTTGTCCTACTTTTATGGCCCCCAGGGTCAGTCCTAAGATATTACACTCAAATATTGTTTAATTTACATTAGAAAATGAGTGGAAGGAGAGAGTTAGGGAAAATTAAACGTCAGTGAAGATCTGCTGAGAGCAAGAAACAAAAATACAAGGCAGCGTGCTGAAGTGAGAATGAATAACATTGTAAGAGAGAGAAGGAAAATAAGAAAAAACGAGAAAGACGATGTGTAATAAAGAAAGAGGTAAACAGAGTGAGTGGGTTCGAGAGAGTGAGAAGAAAACTGATTAACTCTGCGAAGCAAAATGAGGAATAAGAAAGAGAGGAACAACGAGAGGGAAAGTTAGTAAGTTTATTAATGGCTGAGGGAAAGAAGGCTTAGAAAAATGTAAAAACTTCATTGAGAAAGAGAGAGAGAGAGATGTTATAAAGGAAGAAAGGAAGAGATAAAGAAGAGGGTGAATAAGGTGATGTAAAAGAGGACAAAAATCACAGAAAAAGTAGAAAGAAAGAAAAATGGTGAAGGAAAAAGAACTCTAAAGAAAGAAAGAAACACTGAAATATAGTAAGAAAGACAGAAAGAAAGAAGGTAATGAAAAAAGAGGGAAAAATCAGACAGACAGATAAAAAGACGCAGAAAAAAAAATAGTGAAGCAAAAAAGAAATTTTTACATATAATAATGACGGAACAAAGAAAGAAAGAAAGAAAGAAAGAAAGAAAGAAAGAAAGAAAGAAAGAAAGAAAGAATTATTTAATTTAGTTATTTATATCGTATGTAAATTATATAGAATTATAGAAACATTTCGAAATGATATAATGTTTTGAAACCTTGTCTAGCTCAATAATTTACGACTGACTAGTGATTTGGATTCTCACTAAGTTCTCTTTAATCAAGGCTTTGTGGCACATTTAAGCTACGCTTAGTAAATCAATATTATAAAATTACAGTGTTACCTTGTTCGTTCAATTTGTGGGTTATCCTCACATGGCTCTGCTAGTTTCGTCAAAAAGTCGTTGGAGGGCGCTGTCAAACAACTACGAAAAAAAAGGGACACTTCCTGTTTTTAGTCTCTTGTCTCTCGTTTCCTTCTAACATGCGGAACAAGTAACCAAGCATGGAGATTTTTCCCCAGGCGACTGCACCTTCATACACGAAGGCACACAGGCATACTCGGTTATATAATAACAAAATATTGCCTTCTTGAAATCGTCTTCCATTTCCTTAAGCCCATCATTATTATTATTATTATTATTATTATTATTTCTTCTTCTTCTTCTTCTTCTTCTTCTTCTTCTTCTTCTTCTTCTTCTTCTTGTGTCCCTTCAGGACGTAAGAGATCATGGCGTTCCACATCTTCCTATCCCTCCCAAACCCCGCTCTACCATTCATAGGCTCAAGTCCATCAAGTATGTCAAGGGTTCCTTTCCTCTGTCTCTCTTTCCCTCTATCTGTCCTGTGAACATCAGATTATCATTTACATGTGCAAAATATTGTTGCTACTGTTTTTGAAATAACAAGGAGCAATGCTTGCAACAGTTTGGCGTCTACGGCGTGATTTCAATATGGCGTGATTTCAATATGGCGTGATTTCAATATGGCGTGAGGGGTAAATTATCGCTAGGTTATTTTTTTTTATTTTTTTTTATTTCGCACTTGTATGTTGCTTTTTTTTTCTTGACTGCACAATATGTTAAAGTCAATTGGGCACCGGCTGTTAGAAAAAGAATACCATGATGCAATTCACTCCACCAGAAATTTGGAAACGACATGCTATACGGCTTGGCATTCGCACCAGAAGCTCCAGTACGATCATTTCAGATTGTTTGTATGTCAATTTGAAGACAGTGCAGATGATTCGGAAAGAGTTAGATGAGTCTAATGGTGATTACGAAGGTTTTTAGAGTGATCACTACTGATGGCGACTTTATGTTTCCATTGATTCTTACCACGGGGCCCCAAACTCAACGCGAAGGCTTACATTAAGTTCCTTGAAAAGGTAGTGCTATCCTGGGTCAGGAGGGTGGCTGCTGGAAGACTTTATGTCTTGCAACAGGACTCTGCACCATGCCACACAAGAAGAAGAACCCAGTCATGGTTGTCAAATAATTTCTGCGACCACGTCACCCCATTACATCTGGCTACCTCAACTCCCCAAACTGAAACCCCCTTGATTATTATGTGCAGGGCACAGCTGGGGGAGAAACCAATAAAACTCTTTATAAGACCAAAGATTAACTGAAGGTAAGAATTGTGGCAGCATTCACCAAATTAAACAAGGAGACCCCCGAAAGAGTTGCAGTTGATTCCGAAATCGCCTGGGGGGCGTGGAAAAGTCAATGAAGTCTGCGTAACGAATAAAAAAACAAACAAACAACAACAAAAATTAAGATACCAAAATTTTTTCTCTTTCTTTGTTTTTCTACCTATATTTCATTCTCTGATGAAGCTTAAATAAAAATGAAACATATTAGACTTATCCTATGATTCATATATATATATATATATATATATAATCAAGTAAATCATCGAGCTTTTATATTCGACCTCAACAGAATGCAGAAAGCACTGGACGGCCGTTTCGTCCTATATTTGGGACTCATCAGCAGCGCGCATCCATTGAGGTCGAATATAAAAGCTGGATGATTTACTTAATAATTGTTCAAATCCTCCTACTACTTGAAATATATATATATATATATATATATATAAGGTAGTACAAAAACTTAATCTAATAGCTATTTTTCGCCGTTTCCTTCGAAGTAGTCTGCTATTTAGAAATCGATGTTCTTAAATAGTTGTGGGCATAGAGGGTAGCAATTAAATAAAAAGTAACATATACCACATTTGATTCACGTGCTATTCAAATACCCCGAACTTTTGAATAACACATCTCACTCACTCATTCTCTCTCTCTCTCTTCCCCATCTCTCTCTTTCTTCTATCTTGCTGTCACACACACACACACACACACACACACACACACACACGCACGCACACACACATAAACACACATACGCAAACATATAGCGAGATAAATAGTTAATATATTATGTCTGTTCTTGTTATAGGTAGAATGTTGTTAAATTAAATCAATAGCGAAGTCTTACTTTCATATACACTTTCTCTATATTTGTAGTTAAAGTGTCTATCTATCTATCTATCTATCTATCTATCTATCTATCTATCTGTATATATAATGTAGAGAGAGAGAGAGACAGAGATAGAGAGTTTGTGTGTGTATGTGGGTGGTGGGTGTTCTCGTGTCTAATTTCTTTTTTCTTTTGCGAGCGCCGGATATAGAATCGAGCAAAATTTCTCCTCCAAAACCCGACCATAATAACAAAAAGAAAAAAAAACATTCGGATGGAGTCTATCTAATCTACCGCGAAACTAATCTCGAGTTCTATTTGCACGGCAAACGGCAGCCATTTTATTTTTTTACAATTTTATTTTTTTCACTTATTTTTCTTTTTCTTTTTTTTTATTTTAGTCTCGACAAATTTGAATAATGGTAAAAATTGTTTTAGTTAGCTTCTAGCCAGGAACGAAAGAAAAAAGGTTCTCGCGTTTATTCCTGGTATATTTCTGGGTTAATTTTGTTTTTCTTTTTTTTAATTCATTACAGTTCTCATTCTCCTTTTTGTCTTATTTGACGATCACCGTTCGGCCATGTTGGTTTTGAAATACATGTAGAAATCATTGCATCTTTCATTTGTAGTCTTGTAACTGTTTTAGATTTACTGAACATTAGATTTACTGAACGTTAGATTTACTGAACGTTTAATTAATTAACTCCGGTGGATACCTGAATCAGAAAGCCTTGAGTTTACTTCCCTCTGCAAGCATATTGACTTTATAGTAAGGCAGAAACATTTTCAGAGAAGTTTGTCATTTTGTACAAAATTCCAAACACTATTGTCTGATTTAATTATGTTTTTCTACCTTTCCTATAAACGACTCGTTAAACGTTTGGATATATTTATTAAAACCGATCTTGTTTTTGAAGTACAACAGATTAAATAAACACTGTCTGAAATTGTTATTCAATAATCTATTAATATTTGTTGGTTTTATTACTAGGCTTCAGCTGTCGTGTTCTTTGTTTTTCATCAAAGGTGTATAATTCTGGTAACAGGAGAGGGTTCGCAACACTACAGATGTATAGATTTTAGTCTTTTAAAATGAATTCACATCAGACCTATATCAGACATTGCTGCATTAATAAAAAAAACATGCCTTTTTCGGAAGTGATAAAAACATATTCGCTCTGACATTTGTGATATACCAGGACGTATGCCGTTTAACTTGGGAACCAAAAGGACCAATATTGTACCTGTACCAAGGATGAAAAAAATTAGCTGCAACCAAAACGATATATATGTTGTATACGCTTCGATGAAACGACGATTATTAGTTAGACGACAGGGTCCCATAACTTGTTATCTTCTCTCTTATAAAATGGCTTGACTTTTTCACGCTGATCAAATGACGATATGCTCACTTAATAAAATGACGACCGTAACACGTATGTAAACAACATATCTTTCATTCGCTCTTCAGGTGACATGGCGTAGAGTAAGAGATTAAGTCGGAGGTATCAGCACACACACATCAAGGGGGCCAGAGGCCGCGCTCGCCCGCGGTTTTCCCTGTGTCTTTCTCGGTTTTGGTTCCGATCTCAAATGCTCACGGACCGCTTTTTGCTACTATTTTTTCTCACTTATATAAGCGACTACGTCATATTTTGATATATTGTTTACATAATTTCAAAGCCCATACGCTGGTTTCAAAACAATCAAATATTTTCCTGACACGGGGAATTTTGTCCGCATTCTTGATTTTGGCAACAATCAAATATTTATCAAAACAATGTCTCTTTTTCTTTTGCCAGCCAGTTTGCATATTTTTGCTGTTTCATAAAAATACACTGCTTCAAGAAATTATTCACCAGCTCAGATAATCTACAACATATTGTTCATCATTCACTGCCTCATAGGAGGACTGATATTACATAACAGTTCGGTACTCTTTTCTTTGATTCTAACGAGAAGTCTTCTCGACTTGGTTTTTCATTCCCATCCTTGACATCTAAGTGTCTGTATACGTCTTGGATGTTCTTGAAATCAAATGTTGGCTACCAGGCATTCTGATTCAGGACTTCATAATAGACGACACTATTTGACCAAACCGTGAGTATAACGTTTTAGTGCGCACTTCTGGTCGAAGATGAATTCAAGTTTGTTGTTGTTTTGTTTTTTGTTTTTTTGTTTTTGTTTTTGTGTTTGTTTTTGGTTTTGTTTTTTGTTTTTTTGTATTTTTGTAAGTACTAAAAGATTTCGTTGGGTATAATTATAATTAGCACCCTTTTATCACTGGCGATAATTCTGCGTTGTGGTTTAATGGATATCGGCTCGGAATGAGAAAATGGAGAGCCGAGTTTGAATTCCAGTCGATTTCGTTTCCTTCACTTACGCACAAATACTCTTGGAAAAGAGATTAATCCATCTCTTCACCCACAAGGTATGGGCGGAACAGCAGAATAGATTGGGTTCTATAGCCTTGGTTGGCAATCAGACTACCGTAGAAAGACATGGCAAGCTACTGGGGGAAAATCCTCTGTCTAGTCACTCATGTCTCGAAAGAAACATGATCACCCGAAGCGTATATCACGTACGGCAGTTAACTGACTGACTGATTATTCTGCCCAGAAAATGTATGGTAGCAAGTCGCCTACTCATCAATTATTAGTTGTTATGGTGCCCTATCTATAGGAATGGACTCTTCCTCCGTCAATAAATAATAACCTACGTGACTTCCGAGGAGGCAGCTGTATGATAGTCGAGACGCAGCGTAACTATGCAGTTCAAACTTACACTTCTATCTGCTGATTAATAACACTCCTCCGTTTATATATATTCGGTTATTCTAATACACTGTTTGAACCTACATTCTTGTTTCTGTGTCGTACTTCCGTCCCCTAACAAGGTCACAACACTAGCAGAGGACAACTCTTTAATGAAGCCGAGTTGCTAGATAACGAGGAATCCACTGACCAAGTTTAGACATATTTCTGAGTTCATGAAGGCTTTTTGATGATCAAAGTAAACTCTTTTGCTAATTCTCGTGCAATTAACGTCGGTTTTACCTCAACTACTACAGCTAAATTTCATGCTATGAATTTGATATTCACAGTAGAGATTGAAGGCAAGAGGTACACAAGGGAAAAACGCATAACCTACTTAGCGAGCTTGAGTACATGGATGGTGGGGACAAAGTTTCGGGGAGATAACAAAAAGAGAAAAGTTATTAAGAGCTGCAAAGGACAGAAAATTGTGAAGAACCATGACTGCCAACGTGTGGGCGAGACACAAAACATAAAAAGGTTGAATAGGCACACTCAAAAATGATTATGCGACAAGACATACTTTCCGATCTAATATATAGACATATAATTTGTTGCCCAAATATTCAGTGAATCGACTGTGAAAAACGTGACTTACTTCATACCTTAGTTACCACAGTCTCCTTCTTTTTAAGCCATTATCCAGTGATCAATGGTAATGCTCACAAAGTGAAGCTGTAAAAGTCTGTGCTAGCTTTCGTTTGCACTTTCTGTTCAAATTCCGAACAAAATAGATTGATAGCGAGAGGGAGAGAGATAGAGAGAGAGAGAAGTGGAGAGGCATGAAGATAGATAAAGTGAGAGAGAAATCAGATAGATAGATAGATAGATAGATAGATAGATAGATATGAACAAACTGAGAAAGATATGAACAGACTGGGATAAATATGAACAGACTTGGATAGAAAGAGGAAAAAAGTGAAAGCAGATAGATAGATAGATAGATAGATAGTTTTGAACAAACTGAGAAAGATATGAACAGACTGGGATAAATATGAACAGACTTGGATAGAAAGAGGAAAAAAGTGAAAGCAGATAGATAGATAGATAGATAGATAGATAGATATGAACAAACTGAGAAAGATATGAACAGACTGGGATAAATATGAACAGACTTGGATAGAAAGAGGAAAAAAGTGAAAGCAGATAGATAGATAGATAGATAGATAGATAGATAGATAGATAGATAGATAGTTTTGAACAAACTGAGATAGATATGAACAGACAGATAAATATGAACAAAGAGAGAGAGGAAAATAAAAAGAAAGAGTGAAAGCAGATAGATAGATAGATAGATAGATAGATAGATAGATAGATAGATTTGAACAAACTGAGATAGATATAGAACAGACAGATAAATATGAACAAAGAGAAAGGAAAATAAAGAGAAAGAGTGAAAGAAACAGATAGATAGATAGATAGATAGATAGATAGTTTTGAACAAACAGAGATAGATAGATAGATAGATAACAAACAGAGAACAAAAGAGGAAAATAAAGAGGAAAAGAAAAGTGAAAGCAGATAGATAGATAGATAGATAGATAGATGAGTTTTGAATTCAAACTTGAGATAGATATGGAACAGATAACAAAGAGAAAGGAGAGGAAAATAAAGAAAGAGAAAGAGTGAAAGCAGATAGATAGATAGATAGTTTTGAACAAACTGAGATAGATATGAACAGATAACAAAGAGAGAGGAAAAGAAAGAAAGAAAAGAAAGAGAAAGCAGAAAGCAGATAGATAGATAGATAGATATTAAAAGAATACGATAGATAGATAGATATTAAAAGAATACGATAGATAGATAGATAGATAGATAGATAGATGTGTCATCAGTTCAATTAGATCAAATTCGTGCTTTCAAACGGTTGGAGATTATGTTGAAAAATAAATATCTGTTGTATGAATAAATGTTTTCTTTTCATATTAGCCTGGGGCGGGGGGGGGGTTGATATATCTCCATAAATATATGAGTCGCCTTCAAAGAAAACAGATACGAGCTATGGAATTATTAAAGAGCTGATGGCCGTTTGTCATAATTTGAAAATCTCAAAAGCCTGCATCTGTATTGCACAAGTGATTTCGGTTTGTTCTATCCATACTGAAAGCAAACGGGATTCAACCGGTTCACACTAGTTTGCACAAACAGGTAATTGAGTTACAAACGTTCTCAGAACTAGTTCCTGGATTGTTGTGGAATTAAAATTATCCCTTATCTGTTATAATTTTCAACGATTCAAATCATCTGTTTTCTGGAATTAGATTTGCACGACTTGTTGGTGCCAACCAAAAAAAAAATAAATAAATAAATAAATAAGCTTTTTTTTTTTCGATTTATCGACTTATTTATTTTTTTTTTTTTTAGGAGGTATTATAGAGATTTTCCTTTCATTATTCTTAGATAACAAAATATGGAAACATTTAAAGCATGGTGATAAGTAAAATTATTATTTACATATTTTTTCATTGATATCGGGGATAAAAATGTATGAACTTACAATAGAGAAAAAAATAGATCCATGTTTTTCCCAGGGGCAAATGTGAACGCTGAAATTTGAACCCAGCTATGGACTAAACACCGACGGGTTAAATGATTTATTGCCTTGGTTGGCAATAAATCAAGAAGGACAACTCTGAATTCAAAACTGGTTGGTCGTTAGGCTAGAATTTCCTCTCTGTTAAGAAAAAAGTAGTTTCTACTTCAACCCAGCGGCAATGCCTAGCATTGGTATGCCGAGGGTTTATACTCAAAGAAGAGGCTACAAGACATTCAGACAGGCATACATACATACATACATACATGGCGGAAGTCAATTCGTAATCGAGTAAGACGATCTCTCGCATTCAAATTTTCTCACATTTTAACTATCATCATTTCGTTGTTGATGGCATTTCAAATGGCTTTTAAGATCTGAATTCCACTTGAATTCTTTGCATTCACTTACGCACAAATACTCTTGGGAAAGGTATTAATCCGTCTCTTCCCTTCAGTTATGGGTTAAATAATAGGACAGATTGGGTTCTGTAGCCTTGACTAGCAACCAATCTACCACAGAAAGCAATGACAACCTACTGCGGGATAATCTTCTGCCCAGTCAGTCATGTCTCTTTCAAGACATGATCGTCCAAAGCGTGTATCACGTATGGCACTTAAATGATTGACTGAATATGCTTGCAGTTCTTTCCACATTGCTGACATGTCAGTCTTCTTGATACAGCTTGCGTTTCTGGATGCTTGCTATGAAAATGTCATGTGAATCATACCTCTCTCTCTCTCTCTCTCTCTCTCTCTCTCTCTCTCTCTCTCTCTCTCTCTCTCTGGTTATGACGATAAACTACATCCGGCAGCAAAGCTTCTAATCAAAAGATTGGAGGTTTTAAGGAGCATGGCACCGCCTCTTAATTATTGTTCCCAATTTCACTATAACCCAGGACCGTAGGACATTAGGTTCCCAGATTTTAACAAATTGTTAATCCTCAAAAACACAATGAAAGTATAAAAATACATTTTTATAGTGAAAATGCCAGAAATACACTTTTTGCGAAAAAAATATATTACCAACAATACTATTTTGTAAACAGAATTATTTATGCCTCCAAAATTATTTCAACATGAAATACCCAAGAACGAGTTAATATTCTGATAAACAAATGAAGAAATCAAGGAAACATGGTCACTTCAAAACGTAATTTCTTCCGTTATGAAAAGACATTTGAAAATAGATAGACAATCAATTCGGTGTTTTCTGGGGGAATTGAAATCAATAAACTTGAAGCTTATAATAAAATTTCTCTACTTATAAAAAAAAACAGGGACGAATCATACGACTGCAGAGGATTTAATTCTTTTCAGTTTTAATGAAAACAGTTCCGGAGAAAAATAATAAAGATTACCTGACTCCTCATGCTATCCTTTACCTTTATAAGGGCCAGATCAGATAAAAAATGGACTATTGTTACCATATTTGGGTGGGAGCTGACCAGTTCTCATTTTCCAGTCTCGATAGAGTTCAAAAGTGTCCCCGAGTCCATGATGGAAAAGAATTATTTTCCACCCCCAAACCTCTCTATCACACAAGTGGGGTGGGGCGATTTTCTCGCTGCTTTATTGCTACTACCATGGAAAATTCTCAGACAAACTTGGTTCCCCATGTCTAATCTTCCCGGCTGGGATCCGCCATGTCCTTCACACAGTAGAAAACCACCACATACCCTCTGTTTTCCATCGAAGTAAATTCCAATCAAACAGCTTTTCCTTGAGAACTACTGCTCTGTAAAACTGTCTCCCAAGAGTATGTTTCCCAGATCACTACCATCTTAACACGTTCAAGTCTAGATTTAACCGTTAACTTCCCTTGCTGTAAAAGAAAATGTTCTTCTCTTAAAAAAGGAAAACAATAGAGATCTCAGTGGCATGACACTGAGGAAAACCATTTGCAGTAGAATACATGCGATGCCTAGGAATATAGAAGAACAAATTCTCCTTAGAATAAAGAAAGTTTTAAATGCAGATGGATGAATCTACTGTAAGTGACAGCGAATCATTCTTTCTTTTTTGCTGTATATGAGAGATATTAATCATGCTGCTTTCTTTTAGATATTCTGTCAATCCGTAACATCGATACTAACTAGAATGTATATAAGAAGCTTCGAAACTGTTTGATGAAAATAAAATACCTATGAACAAGATTGAATTACATTGAATAAGTGCTGCAAAAGGCACTTCTATATCAATAAAAAATAAAAAAAGTAGCTTTTTAAAATTAATGGAAAATGACAATCTATAAATGACGCGTATGTATATTTATTCATAGAGAAAATTTACCAAACATTTTTCATCAGCCTTAAATGGCATATTGAAGGAATTAACAGCGTAATTACTAGAAAAACTACTGCTAAATATAACCGTGTTTTTAGACAGCTATTTATAAGGATAAAAATGTAAATCACGTAAGATTAGTGCTTCTTACTGAAATAAGATTGTTGTGAAGTGATAACTTTCTTAAAAGATTCATTGAAATATTTAATGTTCTGAGTAATTTTTTCAATGCAGACTTTGAAATGAATTAACTGTGAATCTTTTTCATTCTATGCCTCATCTCGACAGCGAAAAGAATTTAATGTTTCCCTTACATTAAAAATGTTATTCAATTATATTTTATGTGGCTCCATAAAGTATGATGCTTTTACATATGCATAATTAAATTCGTACCCGTCAACTAAATTTTACAATTTTGCGCTTTGTTAAATTTACCCTTTCAAGCAAATTCAATGTTGTAAAAGATTTAAAATACGTTGCTAAATTCATGAATTTACCAAAATGAGTTTTAAATCAAAGAGAAAAATATTTAAATCAATTAGAAAAAATAGATTTTTTTCAGTGTCAGAATTTTCTTAGGAAGTTCCATTTTATTTCTCTTAAATATGACAAGATACAATAATATTACTTTACATTTGCAATATTCACAAAAAATATAACAAAATGAAATTTCTGGTGGGTAATCTTTTAGGACCACTGAACCTGATTTTTACTACAAAATATCCTAATTTAAGTCTTTAATTTAGTAAGTTTCAGTTTTAAGTTTCTTTGTTTTATTGCATAAAGTAACTTTTTTGCAGAAAATATTGAGTTTGCCAGAAAGTCCCGACTCACTTAGGAAGGGGATAGAAAACAGCAAAATGTTATGGAGCAACACCAACATTCATTCTTCAAAATAATGTCCATCGTTCTCGACGATCTTCTTCCAGCGATCAGCCAGTATCCGAATCTGTTCTAAATACCATTCCTCTGGCTTTGAATCCAAAAACTATAAACGAGTTTTCTTCGCTTCATAAAAATGTTATATTGCTGGTTGCGGAGGAAGTGTGTCATTTAGCGAAATTGGAAATGATAGTGAATGTGAACGTATCTGAACACCATCCATCTATTTTAACTTTTCAGTCAACCTGGCATGTATGGCCTTGCATTGTCTTGGTGAAACTAAACCTGACCTCGATTGACCAAAGCAAGATACTCCTTCTTTAGTTTGTTGTACACGCGGTCTAGCTGCTGGTTAGACCGTGTCTACATACAATAAATACAGTTTAGCGTTGATGGTGCGACCGTGTGGAACAAGCTCGAAATGCAATGTTCCTTGGAAATTCCATCAGACAGAGATCAAGATTTATTGTTTACTTTCCGCTTCCTATGTGATTCAGGACTTTCTGGCTTATCTAATAGTTTGCAACGCTAAAACTAAATAATTCTTTCTGGCTTGCTCTGTCTTTGCAAGAGTCAGATCAGTCCGAAAGTGAAGTATTGCTGTGATATCTGGAGATTGTTGGAGATGCCCATTCTCACTATCCAGCCTTCAGTTCAAAAGTGTTTACTGAGACGGTGAATTACTTTCATCCTTAGAGTCCCTTACCCTACAGACGAAACGTCTATCGCTATTTGCATCGTAAATGTTCAGACGAGCAAGTTCCACTAGTTCAGACTCACTATGCCAAATACGCAAGGTCGAATCATCCTTATTCCCTTTGTATTCTATTGTTAAGAAGAAAGTTTTATCCAGACAGTTTTTTTCCAGAGGATAACATTTTTGTGGCACACACTCCCAAGGGGGTATTTTCCCGATTGCTACAATTTTAGCCTCTTCAAACCGTTATCTATCCTACATATTTGCACTTACTTCCTTCTTTTACCTAGATGCAAAACAAACTTGTTCAGTAATCCTCTACCTTGTGGAACACGTGAACAGCTGAGCGAACATTAGTAAAAAATATATATACCAAATATAAAAATAAAAATGGTCGAAGAAACATACAGTCTATTACCATGCGAGCTGAAATCAGAAAATCGATTTTTGTCTCATGACAAATCTGCATCTTGGTTTCATTTATTTTAAATAGAGTCTTAAGTGATTTATCATTCTGTTTCTGAAATTTCTTTCTGGAACTTAATGTCTACTTCAATTAGATCCACTAGGAATGGCCGAGTTAAACCAAATGAAAAAACATATTTCAAAACAAAAATAAATGTTATTTAACTCAAATAATAATATTTGCAAAGGATTCGCAATGTCAATTTACCTCTATCGGAGTCTCTTTGAACGAAAACTTAACGGGAGTTTTCATTCTGTCGCCTGAAAATTAAAAACCAGAAAAGACTCATCAGAGAAATAATTTTCGGCTTGATGTACGATATATTTTGCCCAAAAGATTTTTTTTTTTTTTGCCAATGGAAAGCTTTTAAAAGAAATTAAAGAAATACATCCAGCGGATGTACGTTTATTGAGGTCGATCCTTTGAAAAGAACACTGCCAGACAGATTGAGCTAGAACATATAGAGAAGTCATCAATCACGAACATCGCCTTTCGTCAGTTATCACGATGGCAATGAGGGATCTAATATTAATCAACATTAAAGAAAACTGACTTTAACTGAAAGATAATAATATTTTTTAAAAAATAATAACTTTTTCTATTAAACTTTTCTTTGTATACTACATTCTTTTTACTACCTTCAAATCAACTCAAAAATTCAACCTTCTTTAATTTCAGGGACTTTAATCCTACAAATTGAATTCATACAATTTTTTCTTTACGCATAAAAAAAAGAACAAGAACAAACTGTTTGAAATCTAAGGAGTGAATAATGTATATACACAAATATGTTTGTTAATTCTGTCATATCGATGTAACTTGTTTTTCTATTTTTGCCATTCAAATAGAAATATCCGAAATTTTCAACTCATCAAAGTCTATTTTCTCAAACTAATATGCGTAATGCATATTAATATAGAGACGTTCTTCCACATAAAACCATTTTTATATAGGGTGTTCGATTTAGACGAATCGAAGTTAACAATAAATAAAACAGTGTTATTGGTTTTATTGATTTCACTATTGGATCATGTTATTTGAATCAGGACAATTATGCGTGAAAAATAATATTGCCCAAAGATCTACCAAGGCTTCGGTCGATGGTCAAAATGTTTGATGACGTCTCTGTATAATTGCTCTTCGATCTCATCAATATGCTTTATTATTTCATCCGTCAGCTGTTGACTTGTTGATGGCTTGTTGACATAGACCTTACTTTTGAGATGACCCCAAAGGAAGAAATCTAATGACGTCAAGACGCACGATCGTCGTGGCCAATTGACATCACTGATTCGAGCTATGATGCGACCTTGGAATTTCTCATTCAATAAAGTCAAATGCACTTCTATTTGAACGCTCATTTTAACACGTTGTTCGATTGTTAATCTTTCCATGGTTAAAATTACCAAAGTCGGAAGTTGTTAAATCTGAAAGAAACTGAAAAAAATCATTTGACGCTTAAAGTTGATTTACATTTAAAATCAGGCTTACGGCCATATCACGTTGAATACACCGGTTCTCGCTCGATCATCGAAGTTAAGCAACGTTGAGCCTGGTCAGTACTTAGATGGGTAACCGCTTGGGAATACCAGGTGCTGTAAGCGTTTAGTGACGGATGTGCGTTGTGGTGCAGTGGGTATTGGCTCGAAAAGAGAAATCGGTGAGCCGAGTTCGAATTCCAGTTGAATACCCTGCATTCACTTAAGCACTGGTACACTTGGGAAAGGTATTAATCCGTTCCTTCCCTCCAGTTATGGGTTAAATAACAGGGTAGAACTTGGGGACCCTGCCCTTAAAAACAAATCCCAATGAATCTTGATACTCGAAAAGAAAAAGTATTAATAGACACAAAACTTATATAAAAACAACAATAAATTGTTGAAAGAAAAAGGTATTACCAGCAATAAATAAAAATTTAGTTGGCAATAAATGACCCGCCGAGGTTGATATACCATAAAACAAACCAACCAACATTTAAAATCGGCCCAAGTTATGAGAACACCCTCAACTCGGACATTCATGAGTCAGAAGATTATTAGGGAAGCATTCTGTGTCATGACATAGCTGGTCAATATAGATAGTTGCTGAGAGGCCAACTCGTCTTGCTCAATGGCTAAGTGTCCATAACAGTAGATCACTCAGAAAGTTACCATATGTCAGCGCCTTGCGGACGTACTGAACAGAGAGATACAATGCGTCATCGCCTAGTGTAAATGCTGAACGGAGAGGTCCAATGCGTCATCGTATAGTTGATATGCCGAACAGAGAGATACAATTCGTCAGCACCTAGTGGATATATTGAACGGGGAGGTACAATGCGTAAGCTCCTAGTTGACATAATAAACTGGTTACTGTTAGTCTACTGAGCGGACCTGTTATACTGAGTGATATATTTACATTATCATGACTTTTCGGTTGAGCTATAGCTCGGACATTCATGTGGCTATCACGCCAACCATCACGTTCCTGCATCAAGGTCGAAAGTCATTAGGTTGACATTCTGTGTCATAACATTGTTGTTCAATGTAGGTGATCGCTAGGCGACCAACATATCTCATGCCATGGATACAATGTTTTTGGTTTTTATACCACCTTCTCGGAGTATAGTACACACAATAAAACCATTCAGTCAGTCAGTTAAGTGCCATACGTGATACACGCTTGGGCAATCATATCTCGAAAGAGACATGACTGACTGGGCAGAAGATTATCCCGCAGTAGGTTACCATTGCTTTCTGCGGTAGACTGCTTGCCGACCAAGGCTATAGAACCCAATCTGTTCTGTTATTTGACTCATAGGTAGAAGGGGAAGAGATGTATTATATTATTAAGTAGTAAATGGTGGGGGATCAGTTTATTACTTCATAACAATATAAAACTGATCCCCCACTTTATGACCAATATCAGCCTTAATCATGATTCCAACTATTATATTCAGTCAGTCAGTCAGTTAAGTTTCATACATGATACACGCTTGGGCAATCATATCTCGAAAGAGACATGACTGACTGGGCAGAAGATTATCCCGCAGTAGGTTACCATTGCTTTCTGCGGTAGACTGCTTGCCGACCAAGGCTATAGAACACAATCTGTTCTGTTATTTGAGTCATAGGTAGAAGGGGAAGAGATGTATTATATTATTAAGTAGTAAATGGTGGGGGATCAGTTTATTACTTCATAACAATATAAAACTGATCCCCCACTTTATGACCAATATCAGCCTTAATCATGATTCCAACTATTATATTCAGTCAGTCAGTCAGTTAAGTTTCATACATGATACACGCTTGGGCAATCATATCTCGAAAGAGACATGATTGACTGGGCAGAAGATTATCCCGCAGTAGGTTACCATTGCTTTCTGCGGTAGACTGCTTGCCGACCAAGGCTATAGAACCCAATCTGTTCTGTTATTTGACTCATAGGTAGAAGGGGAAGAGACGGATAAATACCTTTCCAAAGTGTGTTTGCGCGTAAATGGATGCAAAGAATTCAACTGGAATTCGAACTCGGCCCCGCGATTTCCGATCTGATATCCGCTGCACCACAACGCACATCCATTACTTCAGTTAAAATTTGTAAACTCTTTCAATAAACCTTAAACTTATCAAGCCAATGGAATTAAGAATACATTATTAAAAGAAATAGTTTTCTCATATAACGCCAAATAATATTCTGAAGTCAAATATCTTCTTTTATATGCCGTGTCACTTCATGACGTAGACAATCGTGGCCCTCCGCATGTTCCTGTTTTTCGTAGCTCTTAATACAGTTTGTCTTGTTATTTCTCCCAAACCTCGCTCTGTTATCCATTTGCTTAAACCCATCAAGTATTGTTTTCCGCTCTCTCTCTCTCTCTCTCTCTCTCTCTCTCTCTCTCTCTCTCTTGCTCTCTCTCTTTCCCCTCTATCCACCATCTGAATATCATATTCTCTAAGCCCTCCTTTCTCATTATGTGTTCCAGAAACTTCAACTGTTTTGACTCTTCCTGATGTTAAGCATAAGTTTACTTTTCGTTTCCATTCTCTGCAAAGCCTCGTCGTTTTAATAGAATTCAGTCCGCGGTATCCTCGGCTTCCTTCTGTAGAACCGCAATTCTGTTGATAGTTTAAAATACTGCATTTTATAAAATGTCAGCTAAATAACCCCTAATGATTTCATTTTCACAACCGACATTCAACATTGCCTGATGACGAGATTCTATCTCGAAACATAGACATTTCCGTTTCGCAATGTACTTTTAATTTATAATCATATGATTATATTATGCTCTACAATATTTATTGTATTGAGCACTTTTTATAAAAAAAAAATAATTGCCATGAAACTCAAAATCGTAAAACCTTGGGTTCTCTTTACCTGGATATATATATATATATATATAAATTGTGTATTTAGGCAGAAAATTTTCTTTTAGACATGTCATATTTTACAATGTGGTTTGAAAAGTCATTATTAATGCGAGTCTGCTGAATATTTTTTTATCTGTTTTGTGAAGGAGTTGATTTGTGCTCGTTTAATTAAGTTGTGTATAGGTGCTATTTTGTAGTAGCTAGAATCGGATTTCGATGGTACAGGTTAAAAGTAGTTTTTTTAGTATTTTAGGTTTAATTTTCAGCAGGGGCAGACAATTATTATTATATATATATATATATTTATAATAATGTCAATAAACAGATTTTCAACATCAAGTGATGCTATGTTTTCATTATTAGGTTTTTCCGTTTTTAATATTTGTATAAGTTCAAGAGATGATTTAATGCTGTATTCGTTAGGTATGTCTGGTGTAATTAATTGGTTAAGCGTTTTAGTTGGTATATAGAAGTGGGTATTTGTGATATAATAGGATGAAGTGGAAAGTTAGGCTTGTGTGTCTTGATAGAACCA
The DNA here is from genome assembly GCA_037127315.1 of Ascarosepion bandense. NCBI lineage: Eukaryota > Metazoa > Mollusca > Cephalopoda > Sepiida > Sepiidae > Ascarosepion > Ascarosepion bandense. The sequence goes on from JBBBDQ010000666.1 coordinate 2,513,249, forward strand.
TAAATGTATCCTGGTTTATAGTTCCTGATTATTTTGGTAATTTTTAGATTGTCTTACTCCGCATTGTTAGCTGTGATTAATTTATTAATCTTTGCTTTTACGCATCGCTCATTCAGTGAAATGAATTAGAGCGCTCTAGCTATTGGGCGCGTATAATGATATGCGCTAAAAAGTCAGCCTACTTCCACCGGACGGCCCATAGCCCAGTGGTAGAGTCGCCGACAACGCCATTTCGCCATTTATCCTGGGTAAAAAAGCAATCGGTGTTTAACCGTACTAATGAGCTGTGACACGGCGAAACAGATCATATATATATATATATATATATATATATATAATTGTTAGAGGAACTAATTCTCTTATCTCGTTTGAACTAGATTTACTTATGACAAGACTACATTTAACCAGAATTCTGTTTTTAGGGCATATCAATTTTATGAGAGCATTTTCTTATTCTCTTGTGAAATAGTTAGACATAGGAAGGACCAAAAATTAGAAATACGTTTGGTCTGCACGAGAGTCGAATAGATAAACAAAGTTCTTGCATGCGCGAGAGCCAACATGGTAGACATAGGTTTTGTTTGCACGAGACGAAAAATTAAAACAACGTTTAGTTTTCACATGAATCAAGGTTTTTCCTTAAGCCATTCATGTTGCACGGTGGAAAGGAGAAAGTTCTTTCAATCAAGAAACATTTCTATCTTTCTCCTTCTCACTTTCCATAACAAAGGTAAACATAGATTTTGTTTTGCACGAATTTCGAAATGATTAAAATAGGTCTGGGTTACGCGAGAATCAAAACGGTGGACATAGACGCAGGAAACAAATGGTTTATTTTATTTGGGAGGTAACTCCTCTGTTAGGACTCAGAGCAAATGTTTTCTTGACCTCCAGCCCCAACTGACATAGTGGAAGGAATTTTAAAAAAGGATCCTAGTCAATTGAAATTGTGTACCTCAATCATTGCATAACTTTAAAATGACATATGAGGACATGGCCGTCTATACAGCGATTCAAAGTCTACCGCTCACAATAGGAAGCGGTAAATGACTTGTGATCGCAGCTCAGACTGTTTTCATCTTTTGTTTGCGAGATGTGCAGGTTGATTCTTGAATCAGTTTCACTTAGCAAGACATGGGAAAGTAAGAAGTAGCAAATAATCGAATGGGCGAATTATGAACTTCAGTTTTCGTTTTTTCGCTAATTATTTAAACAAAACCGAGCAGACAGAATTTTAAATATAAGCATATTTTGCTGCTTTTTCATAAATTAATTTTTTATTCAACTCTCATTCCCTTCTTCTGCATCCTCCCTTTCTTATGCGTTCTTTCTCTCTCCCTCTCTCTCCCTCTCTTTATCTCTCACTCTATCTACCTCTCTCTTTCTCTCTCTCTCTATCTTTCTCTCTCTCGTTCTCTCTCTCGTTCTTTCTCTCTAATATTTCTCTATTGACTTTCTTCTTTTTTTCTTCACCACTTCTTTCTGACTAGTTACATCTAAATATTGATTTATTGTTTTAAATTGAAGGATTTTGGCACAAAGCCGAATGGGAAGTGGGATCAGCACATTCTACCTTAGACCTAGCTAATCAAATTCTCGATCCAATCATTCATTAAATTTTTTTTTATTCACCATAAGAACTCATCCATCACCATCCAATCCTACATGTACCACAATACCGCATATCGATAGGGAACCTACAAAAAAATCATGACATTTTAATTTTATTTATATACAAACTGTCCAAATGTCTTTTTTTTCATTTGTTCTTTTTTTTTTTTTCGTATAAAAATATATGATCAAGAAATGAGAGAGGAAAGGATGAAATCAAAAACATGGCTAAAATATAACAAAGTATTTAAAGGAAAATTAAAAGATGCTCGTAGTACCCATCCACCCCACAAAAAATTAGAGCAGCCCTTATATTCTGCCTTAAGGCAGAATCAATAAGTTCGCCCACTAACGAAAAGAAAAGGATAAAAATAAATGCTGCAGTGCAAAAATCAAAGACTGACCTAGTCGAGATGAAATAAGAAAAAAACTGGGAAGTTTGAGAACCTCAACGTGGATCATTACAAAAGAGAATGCTGGGAATAGTAACAACACTTTCTCCCATTAACTAGGTAAACAAACTAAGTCTATCTTAACCAGGGGAAGGTTAAAAAGGAAACTACCCGATTGCGTAAAAAAGGGACTTAAAAAAAGAAAAACAAGATCGAACCAAGCTCGCCACTTTCACCCGCATTTCGCTGAAATCTGTTGATGACAGAACTTCATCCTGAAATGATGCCCAATGAATCTGACCAGATCCTGATATGAACAGCGTTCGTATCGCAAGATTCTCTACATTCAAGATGACCATACCCCCGTTCTTGCTACGGCTATCAATGTTAGAAACACCATTCATCTCACCTCAGAATACGGGGGCGACACATTATTCACAAGTATGCGAGATCGATGAACACAAGATGTTCAAGGTCGATACGAACTCTTCAACTCACTTGAGGATAACAGCAGAACGGTGCACCGATGACAGTGGGGCAAATCCGCCCATACTTCTCCGAAGGCTATGAAATTGAAAGAATTGTGCGTTTCGAATTAATCGCCATGTAAGCGAAAACTCAGGTTTACTGAGGTAATCCGCCGCTAGTGCCTAAGACCTGAAAGAATGCAGTTCTGTCACCGACAAGCCGAGCAGCCCACAGAGTAGGTCTTTTGCGATCACCTTTACTAACTCTTGATACATGAGTCTCCTAGGCCGTGAAAGGGATGGCAGGTTTATTCTTGAATCAGTTTCACTTAGCAAGACATAGGGAAAGTAAGAAGTAGCTGGGGAAAGTAAGAAGTCTCTGGGAAATTTCAGTTGATTCTGGGACTTACGACGGCTCTAGAAATGGAAGTGGGGAATGATGATAAGCCTAGGGAAGGTCTCCTTAACAACCCCTCCAAAATTGAGTCGTCTGGCAACGCACAGCATAGGAAAATCAACATCGAGGCGTGTCGATGACTCACCAAGTGTGGCATTTTCAGCTCCCCGTGACACGGACTCTAAACAGACTTTTCTGCAGATCTTATGCTTGCCACCACCGCTCAAGAGAGGAATCATATTACCATATTTTCCGGCTTACAAGATGCTGCAGCTTGGTAGACCTACCCTAATATTTTAAAGAAATTTCTAAGAAAAAAAAGGTTCTCAACAACACATTCACCATGCGTCCATCATTTACTGGCACCACGTACTGTTTACATTAATCACCCGTCTAATTTTGTTTGTATGACAATGACTAGTTGGTGGTTAGTAATTTCATAGTAAATTCATAGTAATTTCATGAATTAAAAATATTTTTAAAATAGGCATATAAAAATATAAAGCAAATAAATTTTATTCATTTTTAGATCCCAAAATTTCGTTACTGGAAGTCACACACGTGTTTTTCAGGGCGTTTTTAGAAAGAAGTGTCTTATATATATATATATATATATATATATATATATATAAGTAATTTAAAAATTTCGAAATTTAATTTCGTTGGATGGCAATTTCAGCGAGAAAATTCACGCTTCATCAACAATGGTCGAAAACAAAAACTTTATTAATTCAAATATGTTTCAAAATTTCTATACCGGAAGAAGCACAAAAACATATCCATACATAGGAAGTTAAAAATGGGGTGGTGTAAAGCCAGAATTTTCTTCCTAAAATGGCCATCCAACCAAATTAAATTTCGAAATTTTTTAATTACTTTATATATTTGGCTCTGTAAATAGATTTACATCGAGCCACCCACCTTGATCAAATTTAATATTAATAAAATTAATATTAACAGGATCGGGTTTGGGGATTTTACCTATTTGCTTAAATTTAAAATAGTAATATATATATATATATATATATATAAGTAATTAAAAAATTTCGAAATTTAATTTCGTTAGATGGCAATTTATATATTTATGTATATATAATATAATTGGATGGCAATTTATATTTATATATATATATATATATATATATATATATACCGGCCTGATTATTTCACGATAAATTTTTATGACGAAAATGTGTGCTATCCAGCAGGATTCGAACCCGAGACCCCTATTTACATAGGGGAAGCTACCATTTGAGCTGGTACTGTCTTAACCACTCGACCATGAATAACCTCTTGATCAGACGAGGTTTATTCATGGTCGAGTGGTTAAGACAGTACCAGATAAAATGGTAACTTCCCCTATAAAATAGGGGTCGCAGGTTCGAATCCTGCTGGATAGCACACATTTTCGTCATAAAAATTTATCGTGAAATAATCAGGCCGGTAGATATAAATATAAAATACTGTTTAATTAAAAACAGAATATCTACTTATATATATATATATATATATATATATATATATATATATATATATTGTTGTTGCAAAAAATATGGCCGATTTCAGAAATATGATTTTATTCTTAAAATTTAGCTTTAGAAATATTGAAATTTGTCAAAATATGTGCATTGAGTATCTATGCATCTCTGCCTTTAATCGACGAGATTATTTTTTCCTCGTTATTAAAAAGTTAATGGCGGTGATGCAACGAAACCTTTGAAGACTGATTCCACCTCGAGTTTAGACCTAAAAGTCTTTCCATTTAAAAATGTGCTTAAGTGCTTAAAAATGATAATCAGTTTCTGAAAGATCAGGAGAATATTGTTGTATATCAATAAACAACGAACACGCATATATATAAAAATATAAGTTATATTTTTATTAATGACGATGAACCGTGTAGCATAGGGGACAGAATTGAGAGAGAGCGCCTCTAATGGGTTGACGGGAGTGTCGTCGTATCTGTTGTGTCTCTCTCTCTCTACTGCTACTCTGGTCTGGTCTGGTGAATCCGTGCGCCGAGGTCTTTTTATAATCTCCAGAACCGGAACTTTTTCTTCCGGTTTTGCCTCGCCCACGCACGCCCACGTAATTCTCAGAGACACTTGTTCTGTTTGCCTCTGTAGCCATTTCCGCTACTGCCGGAAATAAGGTCAAACAAACATCCGTTCCTTTCAACGACCGGAAACGCCCCCGCTTGCATCAGCCTTCCTCGGGTGGGGCCAGATTGTTATATTACAATATGAAGAATGAGGTAAACTCTCGTATCTCCTGTCTGCGCATTATCATGGAGCAGAGCTAGGCCCCGTCGATTCAACAATGCTGGTCTCGTTTTTAGCAAACGTGCATGTATTTCAGTAAGTTGATTGAAGTAAAGCTCCTGAATTAATGCTTTGACTGGCTTCCAAAAATCCTTAGTAGATGACACCAATTGCAGACCATCAGGCAGTCACAATAATCTTTTGCTGATGCAATTTTGGCTTTTGGGAAATGTTTCGGGGACTCATCGTAATCAAGCCATTGGCCTAATTGTTTACGGTTATCATAAAAGATCCACCTTCATCACGAGTGACTATTCGATTAAGAAACGGATCATTGGTGTTACACAGAAAGAACATCGAGCAGACTTTAAAACGCCTAAGTTTATGATTTTCATTGAGATTATGAGGAACCCACTTATGGAGCTTTTTCACCTTGCCAATACTCTGCAAATGACATAAACCTGTTGCAGTGCTGACACCAAGCGTCTGAGAAATTTCTCTGGCACTTTGATACGGGGTCTGCTCAACAATGCCTGCAGTTGTTCGTTGTCAAGACTGCATAACCGTCCTCTACCTTCTTCATCTTCAAAGCTTCAATCACAAGTATGGAATTTCTAGAACCACCTTCGTACTGTCCGATCACTTGTGGACTCATCTCCTCCCCCCCCGGCTCTGTTTATATTGGCAGAAGTTTAGGAGACACCGTGCCCAAGTTTGAATTCATGCAAGAAAAATAAACAAAGACATGTTTTCATGTTTATAATTAAGAGCTTCTATGCTTCAAGTATATTTTTGTCTGAGAATAAGTTAAAAATTATTAAAGAGCACACATTAACTATTGTGTATACAAAGATTCACCTAATATATACCGTGAATATTATGTTAAATTATCTCTTCAAAGTATAACACTTCGAGCGGCTATTATTTTTGAAACAAAATATATATTTTGTTACAAAAATAATAGATGTTCGAAAAAGATATTTGTAATATATACACATATATACAGCGAAACAGGCTTTTATGTGGATGACATAATATATATATAGTGTTAAATTGTAATGGTGCTTAGTGCCAAAGTTGGTGCTTTTTCTGTAGTTTTATGAGTAACTTGGTCTTATTAATAGAGATTTTCTAAGCTTAGATGTGGCACAGGGCCGAAATTATAGGGCACCCAGTGAGGATTGAACTCACTACTCAGTTGTAATGATTCTAGCAAGACAACCTTGCTAATCATTATATCATGTCGAGGTGCCCAGATAGATAGAAAGATATGAGTAGAATTAGAAATAGATAGATAGATAGATAGATAGATAGATAGATAGATAGATAGATAGATAGATAGATAGATAGATAGATAGATGGTCGCTAAAGAGGTGTGGAAACATGAAATATATATGTAATACCACATGTCTCCCAAACATAAGAGTTCAGTTCCATTGGCTACTTTATCAAATCCCTATTCTACAAGTATCCCAAAAACACTAGGATTTTCAGGCTTTGAAATAATGATTCAAGTAAAAGGTATTTTAGGCAAGCAGCTTTTTTGTCATAAAGTGCTTGATATCAAGATAGAGACGGAGCGCTAATAGAATTACTGTGAGGAGGTTTTACACTTAACTGAGCAGTGTTGTTTCAGTCATGCAGACTTCGAAGTTTCAAAAAAACTTTTAAATTTTCAAAAACGCAATAAAATGATTATATTATAGTCCAATTTGCTGTATACTTTTTTCTAATATAAATTTTTGGTTACCCTGTATCTGTACTTGGATGCGAACTGTAGTGATTTTTTTTATCATTTCATTCCAAGCAAAGCAAGACCGCCACTGATGATAAGAGAGTTAAAACTTTAGGCAGGAGAAGAGTGAAGAGAAAGACGAACCATCTACAGGGGGTGAAAGAGAAAGGGCAAGAGAAGGATGTGAACACAGGAATGAAGGCAGTTTGCGAAGGTAGAGGGAAAGGAAAAGAACACGACACACGGGGTGATATAAAAAGGCTTGAATCAAGTGGATAAGAGATGGGAATTGGTTTTTCATTTATATTTCTGGAGGTTGTAGCCGTCAGGAAAGCAAGTATATGGAAGGGAGTTCCACAGGCGGGAAGTGCGAGAATACAAAATCGTTTGAATTTGTTGCATTCACTGACGCGCAAATACCCTTCTGAAAGCTATTAATCCATCTCTTCTCCCTCCAGCTATGGCTTAAATAGTAGGAGAGATTGTGTTCTATACCTTTGGTTGGCAACCAGTTTACCGCAGAGAGAAATGACTACCTGCTGCGGGAAAATCTTCTTAGTCAGTCATGGTTCGAAAGGGACATGATCGTCCAAGCGTATATCACGTGTGGTACTTAACTTACTGGCTGACTTGTCATGGTTGAATCTCAGACTGGATTCTATAGCGTTTCTTGGCAACCAGTCTTACAGCGGGAAAATCTTCAGGCCTAATCTAATCTAAACTTATTTATAAATGGAACTTTGTCTGTGCGTGTGCGCGCGCGCGCGTGTGTGTGTGTGTGTGTCCGTTACCTATAGACTCCGAAACGGCTGAACCGATTTTCTTGAAAATTTACACAGTTGTATTATAAGCATCTGCGAGTGTTCTTAGCTAGGTTTTGTGTGGAGGTACCCCCGATAAATATCGAAAATCGATAATCGAAAAAAATCGGGTTATAGAAGGAGTGGTCCGATTTTTAATCAAATTTGATACACTCATAGACGAAGACATAAGAAAGGATATTCAGAAGTTTCAAGGTTGCAGTTCTTACAATAGTGCAGAAAATTGATAATATATATATAAAAGGCAAGATGTTTGTGTGTGTGTCTCTGTTTATCTGTCTGTGTGTCCTTTATACAAATCCACAATTTTTATCCGATTCTCACCAAACTTCACACAAATATTCTTTAGGCTGAATCTGAGCTCCAGGACCATGGATTAGTTTTAAAGCTTTCATTACACCCAAGCAACGCCGGGCTATACTGCTAGTCAGTCATAGATTAAAAGAGACATGATCGACGAAGCGTGTATCACGTATGACACATTTTTTTTTTATTAGCGTTTCACCGCGAGCAAGGCATGTCACTGCCACTACTGTGCAGGGGGCTACGTAGAGTGGAGAAAGGCTGATTAAATATAGGAAATGACAGAGGGTGGGTGATAGGCGGGTAAGGATACCGAGAATGAGGGTTGGGTAGATGAGAGTGTTGTGAGAATAGTTGGGAGTTAGTGTGATAGGAGGTGTCTATTGACCCTACATTTAAACACCTGGAGATTGTAACTGTCAGTAAAGCAGACTTGTGGAAGGGAGTCCCACAGGCGGGAAGCGCGAGAAAAGAAGCTGTTGGAGTAGAATTTACGGTTAGATCTTATTTGTTTAACTGTAAAAGGGTGGGACCTAGTTGCTAATCTAGTATCTCGTGTAAATTCATGCTTAGGCGGCACCAATGATCTAAGCTCATCGGAGCAGAAGCCATGAAAGTACTTGTAGAAGAGGCACAGGGAAGCCACATCACGCCGGTGTGAGAGCGGCTGAGGTATTTTAGAGGTCACCATACTAATGTCGTTACAATGCTCCACATTACTAACGGATAGTTAATGTTTAAAAAAGTCTACGTAGAGCTAGAGAGTTTGCATACTTTTCCTAAAAAGATATGAGAGACTGAGTGTCGTAGTAAATGATCTCTACACCCAGCTCCATTGTAATGGAAAGTCCCGCATACAACCATAAAAGCTTGGCAAGAATTATCCTTTTTGTATGTTCAATTAAATTAGAATAAAGTTTATTAGAAGTTGAATCTGGGCCCCCGTTTTATCTTATATTTCTAATGCTTATTCTTCATGTGGCATTTTCAAGTGACGATTTGTTTTTTCTATATATTGTGAGAATTTTTGTAAGGTTTATTTTCATTTATTTGTCCTCACTAGAAGTAGATATATTTATCTATCGTTCGGTTCATGCTCCTCCCTGGATTCTGAAAATAAATAGATTTTTATCCTGTGTTTTTTGTTTAGAATTGGGTTTCCGGTTCATTCTAAATTCTACTTCAACACTATATTTCTAATGCTTATTTTTCATGCGGCATTTTCAAATGACGATTTGTTTTTTCTATATATTGTGAGAATTATTTTAAGGTTAGGAAGCTTGTCTCGCTAGATCACTTTTTTTTTCTTTTTTTTTTATAAGCGTTTCACCCCGAGCAAGGCATGTCACTGCCACTACTGTGCAGGGGGCTACGTAGAGTGGAGAAAGGCTGATTAAATATAGGAAATAACAGAGGGTGGGTGATAGGCGGGTGAGGATACCGAGAATGAGGGTTGGGTAGATGAGAGTGTTGTGAGAATAGTTGGGAGTTAGTGTGATAGGAGGTGTCTATTGACCCTACATTTAAACACCTGGAGATTGTAACTGTCGGGAAAGCAGACTTGTGGAAGGGAGTTCCACAGGCGGGAAGCGCTAGAAAAGAAGCTGTTGGAGTAGAATTTACGGTTCCATCTTATTTGTTTAACTGTAAAAGGGTGGGACCTAGTTGCTAATCTAGTATCTCGTGTAAATTCGTGCTTAGGCGGCACCAGTGATCTAAGCTCATCGGAGCAGAAGCCATGAAAGTACTTGTAGAAGAGGCACAGGGAAGCTACATCACGCCGGTGTGAGAGCGGCTGCAGCCGGTCTGCCAAGTCAGTATCAACCACGTTACAGATCCTCCTTTGTATTTTGTCAAGAAGCCCGAGGAGAGCAGCAGGGGCACCCGACCAGATATGGCAGCAATATTCAATACACGGGCGGATGGTAGATTTGTATATGTGCAGAATAGTTTCAAGTGGGAAAAATTTCCGGGCCCTGCACAGGGAGCCCACTTTCTTAGCAGCAGATTTGGCAATAGATTCAATATAGTCATTCCATTTGAGGTCCGCCGAGAGTGTAAGGCCAAGGAGGCGTAATATTTTACTCTCTGGGAGGCTAGCCTGTCCCATGCTAATGGGAGGTAGATGAGATTGTCTATGGTGGTTAGTTGATAACAGCTTTGTTTTTTTGGAGGCATTGAAATTTACCACCCATCTCCTCCCAAATCTGCGTTTCGTGGTTTTTTTGGGAGGATCAAAGTGAAGTATCTGTTCCTTGCGAATTTTTACTGTTTCTTTGTGGTTTTCTTTCGGTGGCTTCTGTGTCCACCTGGGTTTATTGCCCGGGCTGAGAGTTTCGCCAGTTGAGTTTCTGGTACGGTGCGGAACTCCGGAACAGTTGCCAGGTGAGTGGCCTCTTAGGAGGCGATGGCCTCCGATAGGCCAGATGTGATCGTTCCTCCCACCACGGCCTCGGTGGGGGGGAAGGAGGGTGACTGGCAATTACCGCCTCGGGAGTCACCCTCAGTTCCAGCAGTACCAGGACCAGCACCAGGATCCGGACCAGTATCGGCACCGGCAGCAGCTCCAGCTTCCCCCAAACCTTCTACCTCCGGATGGAAAGGAGGAAAGGTACCCAAAAAGGGGGAAGAGTACTATGAGGACCAACGGCAGAAATATGCCAGCTATATTAAAGGCACGGAGCTGTTGTCGGTGCCCGAGGAGTTGGCCGACATTGAGGCCCGAATAATATCTTTGTACACCAAGGACCTGAAGTCTAAGAAGTTCGTGGGCATCAGCAGGGATTGCCTTGAAGAAGCCATCGGGTCCCTGAACATTAAGGCTAAGGCAGTGGCAAGGCGAAGCAACGCAAGTTGGGATGTCCTGCTTGGCACATCGGAGGAGGCTAAGCGTTTGGCTGGAGTGGTTCTTGAAACCAAGACCCTCCAGTTCCAAACAGAATACATGGGGACGCGCAAGGTAAAGATTACATTGCACGGCGTCCCCATGGACATCTCGGAAAACCATATTGGTGCCTTCTTCGCCCAATACGGAAAGGTGGCTGAGGTCTCTTCTCTACGATCAAAGGCGGGTTTCCTGACCGGAGATATGGTCCTGCAGGTGACCCTTTCAAAGGAGAAGATTAAGGAAATTCCTAACATCCTCACCTGCAGGAAGCGCGCCATATTTGTAATTGTGGAGGGCAGGAAACCCTGCTGTTGGGTCTGTGGGGCGGCGGACCATGTCGCCAAGGCATGCCCGGCCAAGAATCCGGCCCCTAAGACCCAGCCAACCAAGAAGCCGGATGTACCGACTCCAGCATCACCAGCAGCACCAGCAGCATCAACACCAGCTCCACCAACATCATCACCAGTACCAGGGGCGAACAAGGAGGGCGATTGGCAGGTGGTGGCGAGGAAGAAGTCAAAAACGCCTTCGCCATCGAAGGTGCCGTCACCTGCCAAGGCTCCTTCAAAGACAAAGGAGCCCACATCAACAAAATCGCCTCCCAAACAGGGGAAAGGGAAAAAAACCTCCCAAACTGAGGAACTGGAGGAAGGTACAGAACGGATGGAGACACAGAGATCTTCATCCCTGAAGCGTGGCAGGGAGGACAGAGAGGAGGAGCAGCCGGAGAACCCGAAAAGCAGGCGGAGAAGCAGGAGTAGAGAAAAAAGGACTGTTTCAGCACCTAAGTGCTCGTCTCTGCCTACTTCTCCGGAGAGACCAAGTTATGCTCAAAAGGCAAGGAGCCTTCCCTCGTCCCCGCAGAAAGCTTCCCAGTCCCCAACCTTCAAATTGACTCCCCTAAAATCAGTGACTCTAACCCCCTCTCCCACCCCTTCTCCTATGCCCACTCCCATTCGGGCAAAAAAGAAAAAAGCCCTGCCCAGAGGGGAAGCGCTGATGAGAATACAAGAGGAGATTACAGCGGAGTGGTCGTCTCATAGGCGTAATTTGTTGAAGCCGCTGTTGAGGATGACCACTGTGGATGGTTTATCCACGGAAGATCCCAGGAACTTTCCCCAGGCCCCAGGAGTAATTACCCTTGTTCGGAATACCGGGGGTAACCTGCGGGTCTGGGACCACATCGCGGAAGCGAAAAAACTTTATCCAAAATTAAGGATGTTTATTGATAATTCAGCAGAATTAAGAAAAATGGCGAAAAATTGCGCGGGGAGGTTCCCTGTTTTACTCCACCCCAGTCTATATAGGGTGGTAAAACTAACTTACCCCACGGACGTCGGCGGGATTGTCCTAGACGGGCGGATTACGTCCGATGTAGGAACGGGTTCCCTAGGACAGTCCGTCGGGGTCCTATCCGCTAAAGATTTCCGTCCCGTATGCGACTAGAGAGCCTTTGTTGCCTGTTTTTCTTTTTTCTTTTTCAGGTTTAAAAGATGTCTATTAAGATAGCCAGCTTGAATGCGAAGGGCCTGAGGGATCGGGGTAAGGCGGCTCGCCTGCTTCGTGACCTCTTGTCCTTCGGCGTGGATGTGGCCGCGATCCAAGAGACTCACTTTGTTTGCGAAGTCGACTCGTGTGTGCTGTCTAACGACTTTGTCGTCTATTCAGCATATGGGAGCCGGCATGCCAGAGGTGTTTCTTTGCTGGTCAAGCGTACCCTGGACGCGAGGGTTGACCTTGTCCATGTCGGTGCCGAGGGCCGGCTGATCGTGGCCGATATTGCAGTGAAAAGCAAGTCGTTCCGGTTGATTGTGGTTTATGCGCCCAATAAGCAAGGTGAGCGAGTCTCTTTCTTTCGGCTGTTGGAGCCCTTTATGGTGCATTCAACACGGCTAATCTTAGTTGGGGACTGGAATGCCATCCTAACCCCCAAATGGGATAGAGGAAGGGGCGCTAGCGGGAGGAATGATGATCGTAGCCTGGTTGATCTGATCGACGAATTTGGTCTCGTCGATAGATACCGGGTCGATCATCCGGAAGGGAGTATGTGGACGTGGGCGCTTAATTGGCCTTCTACCCGGGTATCTGCGTACCTGGATAGGATGTTAGTGAGAGTGGCCGACATAGACTTCTTAGAATGTCCAACGTTCCACTGGCTAGGCTACACGGACCACAAACTCGTTTGTGCCCGTGTGGTGTTAGACTTTAGGCCTAGGTTGGCTGGTTATTGGAAGTTCAATCAGTCCTTACTGGACAGGCGGGACTTTCGTAACCAGCTGACAAGACTAGTTCAGCGGGCGTTAATTGGGCGAGTCATTGGGAATAAGTGGTGGGTTAACCTTAAGGACTCCATTAGGTCTTTCGCCAGCAAATATAGCCAGCGGCTCAAACTAGATAAGGCTGCGGAGGCAAAGACACTTAGTGCTAATTTCGCCCGGGCGGAGGCTGGTGGGGATCCCCTAGAGATAGCCTTAGCCAGGGAGGCCCTGAGGCGCACGACG